>JADRCD010191544.1:11175-29859 GCA_019843815.1 Montemys delectorum | reverse complement strand
ATCTCAGAGTTGTTTTGATTTGCATTTCCCTGATGACTAAGGATGTTGAACATTTCTTTAGGTGTTTCTCAGCCATTTGGTGTTCATCAGTAGAGAATTCTTTGTTTAGCTCTATGCCCCATTTTTTAATAGGGTTATTTGGTTCTCTGGAGACTGACTTCATGAGTTCTTTGTATACATTGGATATTAGCCCTCTATCAGATATAGGGTTGGTAAAGATCTTTTCCCAATTTGTTGGTTGCCGTTTTGTCCTATTGACAGTGTCTTTTGCCTTACAGAAGCTTTGCAACTTTATGAGGTCCCATTTGTCAATTCTTGATCTTATAGTAGAAGCTATTGGGGTTCTCTTCAGGAAATTTTCCCCTGTGCCTATTTGCTCGAGGTTCTTCCCCACTTTACTTTCTATTAGTTTCAATGTATCTGGTTTGATGTGGAGGTCCCTGATCCACTTGGACTTGACCTTTGTACAAGGCGAAAGGAATGGATCGATTTGCATTTTTCTACATGTTGACCACCAGTTGAGCCAGCACCATCTGTTGAAAATGCTGTCTTTTTTCCACTGTATGGTTTTAGCTCCTTTGTCAAAGATCAAGTGACCATAGGTGCAGAGGCTCACAGCCATTCATTGAACTGAGTACACGGTCCCCAGTGAAGGAGTTAGAGAAAGGTTCTATGGAGCTGAAGGGTTTGCAGCCCCTTAGGACGAACAATTACTAACTAGTACCCTCAGAGCTCCCAGGGACCCAACCACCAATCAAGGACTATACAGGGTGGGATTGAATGTACTGGCAGCAGGTGTATAGTAGAGGATTGCAAATTCGATCATCAATAGGAGGAAAGGACCTCGGCCTTGTGAAGGTTTTGTGCCCCAGTGTAGGGGAATGCCAGGGCCAATAAGTGGGAGAGGGTGGGGTGACAGGCATGGGGAGGGGGGAGGCAAAAGGGGTTTGTTCTTGTTTTTGTTTGTTTGTTTGTTTTGGAGGGGAACCTAGGAAAGGGAAAATGTACATGTAAATAAAGAAAATACCTAATTAAAAAAAATAAAACAACAAAAAAAACCAAAACAAAACAACAAAAAAAAAAAACCATAGTAGTTCATATAGTTCTGCTAGCAGAGCCACTTCCATCTTCTTGGAAAGTCTCTTGGTAACACCATATCTTTGTCATCACTCAGAAGATATTCATCAGTCATAACAATAGCCAGTGATGACTCAGGAATTCTTGAAAGTATCCTCTCTCAACTCTTTTTCCATATCCTTCCTTAATGCCAGCTCTTTATCCCTTGAGCCTGAATTACATGCTGGCCCCACAATGAAAGAGAGATCCACACAACATAATCATGCAGAATAAAATTCACAATTACCAGTCTTACATGAAGATTAAATATCCAGTAATTCACTCATTTTATGATGGCTTTTTTTTCCATTTAAGGATGGTCTAATACTTGTGCCTATCATCCTGGCACTTGAAAGTCTAAGACAAGAAGATACCTAAGAGTTTAAGATCAAACTGGTGTATAAAGTGAGTCCTAGGCCAGTCTTGCCTAATGAGGTCCTGCCAAATAGCTTCCTATGGTATAACCTAAAACTTACTGAAAGTACCTTGGATACTCATAGTGTGTAGTATCCTAGCACCCAAGGATAATATATTATAATCTGATAAAACAATTGCTGGAGTATGAATCAGCTAAATACCACATTGGTCATGAAAGATCCTCCATCAGCTTTCTTACCTGGTATCCTTAATCTAGTCTCTCATCTGTGTTCCCATAAGAGCTCATTCCTCTTCTATCTGATTACATGCCCCAGCTATGTTGGGCTGATTCCTTCCTTTCTGTTTCTCTGAGTACCTCTGTACTCCAACAATAGTTCTCTATTTGTACAAGGAAGGCTAAATGAAAGGAGTCAATAAATGCTTATGAAGTGAGTGAGTCAGTGGGTGGGTAGCTGGGCAGGTGGGTGGGGTCTGGGGTTGTGGGGTGTTGAGATGACACAATCGGCTCATTTTTCATGAGGATCCAAACTGAAATTGTACCCAATGACAAAAGGAAGTCAGAAGCAGCAGGTTAAACTTGAAAACCAAAGTGCTTCATAGAGGGTAGAGACCAGTATGATTATGGAAACTTATTCACTGCCCACTATTCAGACTTACTCAAAGCCCTACATTTCATGTAAAATTCTAGCCTCCCTTGATACCATAAAGCATGGACCTGCCCCTACCACATCCTTCCTCCGTATCTCAGCTACCTATGTTCTCACAGAAGTAAGTCATTATCCACCTCCATTAACAATCATGTTATGCCCCCCTGCCATTAGGTCTTCTCCCTTCTTAAACATGCTTGATTCTGCTGGTTTACGTCTATATGGTGCAGTAGTAACAGCTAAGGGGAACATAATGTATCTCTGTTGCTGAATGTTCTAGCCAATAAGCTAATGGTTTTCATCAACCTCTTAATTTCTTCAGCAATTTAAAATTTGAAATGTCTAAAGGTTCACATGAAGTTATACCTTTTCATCCATGGTTCTTTATTGAACTCTACTGGAATTTTCTGTAGGAAATCTCTTCTGACCTTGGAGAGCCTGATAGGTATGTGTTTCACAACCTGACTAATCTGACATGTTTCTGTCTGCCATGGGACTCCACACAGACTCTAAGCTCCATGAGAGCTAGTCCTCCAGGAGGACTTTGTTTCACTAACTATTATAATCCTAGGGTTAAGAGCAGTACTTGGGGTGTGATGGGGACTTGATAGATGAATGTCTTGGTTTTTGACTGTGTGGATTGTTATTGTTTCTTTACATTATGATTCTTGGTTCTTCACTCATATCTTCTTCTCTGTGTGAAACCTACCCAAACAAAATACCTAGCATGAAGGTCTCACCCTGGAGATAATTCTCACTTTTTTCCGTGCAATGTATTCCAAGCAAGACTCAAACCACCAACTTGCACCTGTGCTTTTGCTTCCAGATGGCAGAGGGTGCTGATAAAATATCCTCTTTAAGCCACTTCCCTGATCCACTTCACACAATAGGTGCATGGAAGAGTGACTAATAACAAAGCTTGTGGACCACTGTTCCAGCACATGTCTCCGCCCCATAATTTTGGTCAGTTGGGAATGGGAAACACATTCACCCCTCAGAACCTCTAAGCCATCATTGATACAGTGGGGATTCCAGAAGGACCTATCACACATGAAAGGTTGGAATATTAGTTGAGCTCTTTAAAATAACTTGTGGTATACTCATGGTTATAATATATCACATTGTATACAGTATTCAGAACCTAAAACATCACTAAAGATACTGAACCAGTAAATACTGAAGCGTTGTTCAGCAATAGACATGTGGTTGTGTAATTGCCACACTCACACAGCCCCAGGGATTAATTTACCTGGGGGGAGAAATAGATGAGGAAAGAAAAGACATGTGGATGCAAGTACAGAAAAGCTGGAATTGGGTGAACAGAGCACCCAGATGGAGAAGCCTCAACACCCCAGAAGTTTAGCATGTTCCTTATCTAGAGGTGAACAAAAAAGTGGAGTTATTGCATACAACTCAACAAAAAGGCATGTTTAGCTAGTCTCAATTGGAGTAGTCTTTGTACAAGACTTGAACATGAAGCAGGAAGACAAAGTGTACATTTTCAGAGCACACTGTCAATATTCACACTTGGACCCAAGGATGGTCTTACCATCCAGCCCTTTGAGCCTTGCTCAGTGAGCTTTGCCACTCCTGTGGAGCTGAGGTCCATGTCAAACAATGCACATTCCTTCAGGACTGAGTTCAGTCCCTGCAAGTACCCATGAGACTTCAGTTGTACTTTCATGAGTCAATCTGGGCTCACTTGGTTTCAGGCAAGTCTGTGAAGAGATAGCTTACTTAGTATCTATTGTCGATTCATTTATTTTGAGCTCATGGTCAACAGTATCATAAGCCATGATAAAAGGTCTCACTCTCTGTATGCACTTACCACATCACAGACTTCTGGCACCTAGGGAGGTCTGCCACAACTGTAGCCCAGCTCTTGAGGGTCATTGTAAATAGTAATACCACCAAATAAATTATACCAAATTAGAAAAACTTGTCAATGAACAAGAAGCCTGCACAGCCTCAGCTGAGCATTAACACATTGTTCCAGTGACTCGAAGCTGTTGCCACTGTGGGTATGTCTAAGTGGCCACAGATGCTCAGGGTCATTGATTCATGAACAACAATTACTAACTAGTACCCTCAGAGCTCCCAGGGACCCAACCACCAATCAAGGACTATACAGGGTGGGATTGAATGTACTGGCAGCAGGTATATAGTAGAGGATTGAAAATTCGATCATCAATAGGAGTAAAGGACCTCGGCCTTGTGAAGGTTTTGTACCCCAGTGTAGGGGAATGCCAGGGCCAATAAGTGGGAGAGGGTGGGGTGGCAGGCATGGGGAAAGGGGAGGCAAAAGGGGTTTTTTCTTGCTTTTGTTTGTTTGTTTGTTTGTTTTGGAGGGGAACCTGGTAAAGGGAAAATGTACATGTAAATAAAGAAAATACCTAATTAAAAAAAAAAGAAGAAAAAAAGAAATCAATTGTAGCAAATGTAATAATTCACAAACATGGAATCCCCAAATAATGATGGTTGGTACACCCACTTGCAGCGGAGCACACACACACACATACACACACACACACTTACACAGTACCATCCACTGCTCCATGGAGGGAGATTTGTCCAGTCCTGTTTCTAAGGCATCTCCTGTATGTCTACCCTCATCACTTCTTGTAGCAAAGGTTCTACCAAAGAAAAGAAGAGAAGAGAAAAACTATGCTTGTGTGTGTTCTTGCCCTTCCATCACTCCCAGCAAAGAGCTAGCTGATCAATCTTTCCCTAGTCCCTGAAAGTCCTCCTCTGACCAGTATCTTTCCTCTAACCCTGGGTTCTTTACCCCACATACTACTTCAAACCATCATTGATTGGATTGTACGGCCACCACCCTACTGATGCTTCTCGTCTTAAGGCCATTTCCTCCATGTCATGTTCAATTGCTACCACCTTACAGTGACCCTTCAGAGCCACATTCTGACATTTGACACTGCACCCGTGGAAGACATGTGGTTTTCCTCAGGTCTTATTGAGGTCTTCTCTCCCTACCCTTTAAAATCCATGGGTCCTAGCCTGACCTTGGCATAAATATCTCCATTACCTCACAGGTCCTAGTGATGCCCTTGTGTGCATCCCTAGTTTGGCTCCACTGAGAGCTCACCACAGCCTCATCCAGAGTCTCTTCCTTGCCTATATGATGTTCTGCCTTCCCTAACCCCTCATCACGGTCTCAATAGCTAATTATGATTCTGTGCAGTGCATTATATAATGAAAAGTCTATTTTGATGGGGGAATACAGCACATTTCAATAGGTCATAGTAAGGATTCTGCTACTTATATCCAAACCAAAGCATGTACAGGGAGCTACATATCGTAGAGCACAATAACACAAGAAGAGGGCATCAGTAATGTGGGTCATCAGAAGCAGTGTGGCAAAGGAATATAGGAGTGTGGATCCTGGGTTATTGGTAGGTAAGAGACTCTGATTATGCACTGTCCTCATGTCCCCTTGTTTCCCACACATAAAGTAACTCAGTCAATATTTCAGTCAAGGACTGAAGTATTTTTAAATGCATCTATATTAGTCAGCGTTCTCTAGAATCACAGAACTCATGGAATGTCTCTATATATTAAGAGAATTTATTGTAACGACTTACAGGCTGTAATCAACTAACCCAACAGTGGACAGCTGTGAATGGGGAGTCCAAAAAAATCTAGTAGTTGCTCAGTCCCATAAGGCTAGTTCTTTCACCTGGTCTTCTATATAGGCCGGAATCCTGAAGAGGTAAGTCCCAACTGAGGTGCTGGCAAGTAAGTACAAACAGGAGAACAGTGAATCTTCCTTCTTCCAAGGTCCTTATGTAGGCTTCCAGCAGATGGTGTGGCCCAGATTAAAGATGTGGTCCACTCCTGGATCTAGAACTTGCTTTCTTCCAGGCTGAGCTTCAACGCAGAGTTCTGCTTGCCTCAGTCTCCTTGGATTAAAGGTGTGGATCTAAGCTTTTCATCGCCACTATGTCTCAAGATCTCCATGTCAAGAACAGGGTCAGAAATTTGTATCTCCCAGCCTCAAGATTTGGATGACAGATGTACTCTCCATTTCTAGATTGTAGTTCATTCCAGTTGTAGTCAAGTTGACAACCAAGAATAGCCATCACAGCATCTGTGATGAAAATATGTAGACTTCTTTTCTTGTCATCATTCTGGAAACAATATATGAGAACAACTTAGAGAGCATTAATGCAATATCTGATATTGTAAGTAATGTATAGATAACTGAGGTGGAGGAAACTATGTGTACCAGGATACATCATGGATGTGGATAGCCTTGGGTTTGAGCACATGACCAGAGGGTCCTGGAACAAATCCCTCCCCACCACACACATGGGTACTAAAGGACAGATATATTTTCTCAGTCTCCTGGTGTCTGAGAAACTAAAGTGGTTGCATAATGGCTAAGAGGAGTGAGAGACCGATGGGAAGCAGCTACGAAAGCTAGATCTTGTCAGCTATTCAAGAACAAAAATTTACCTGCCTGCATGTGACCTGTCCTCAAAAGTGGGCATTTCAAAGACCACCCTATTAGCACTACTGGGTTCACTGACACGAACAGAACTTCCCTAAGGTCTAGCAACTCTGTCCTAGACATCCGTAGCATTGTCCCACCTAAGTGCTTCTAATGCTATTTGCTTGACAGATATAACAGGGAGGACGACATTTAGGTTCTTCATAGTCTGAATACAAGCAGGCAAGAAGTTCTTAAGGAAGGCTTTGTTCTTCCATAAAATTCACAAAAATTGAGAATTTAAGAAACTATCGCCTGGATTTCCAAAAAAAAAAAAAAAAAAAACCCACGGCCTATGTTCGAAATCATGTTCCTTTGAGGGGGTGTCAAAAAAAAGCGCATAGAAAATGTAAAAAGTAAGTAAGGCATCTAAAGCAAAATGGAGTGTCTAAATGAAGGAGGCATTAAGTTACTATGGGAAAAAATTAATTCATTTGAGGGAAAAAATGAGATGAGTGTAACAGAGATTAATTAAAATTTAGTTTATCAGATATTTCTCAGGAGATTGACAATTTAGTCAAAGGAAAATCTTATTTAAGTGCATAAGTACATTTCGGCTCATACGTGTAGTGCACAATAAAGTGGAAACAGGGGGATACCAGTGTATGGAAATTAATTAACCACGTCCAAACTTGATGTACGTAAAAATTCTAAACTGAGTCAACAGCTTCCTTCAGATGCTGCATTTCTGAGAAACCGCGGCCAAGCACTATCCTTGGTGTTCCTGTCCCTAAAGCTGACAGAGAATGTATGGTCCTCATATGCCAAGGCACATGGGACCCCTACATCTGGACCTTTTCCTCTCTTTTGGCTTCCATAGATGGTTCTCCACTGTGCTTCCTCCTATTCTATGGATAGACTTTTTCTGGTTACCTTTTGGCTCATTCCTCAGAATCCACCTTGGCCCTGGTGGTCACCTCCACCCATCGCTTCTCTCAGATAATGCCCTTGCTGCCCCGACTTGATCACAATGTCTGCAGTAGGGCCTCCTTGCTTCACCCTTGTGTTTCCAGTTCAAAGGATTCCAAAGACCACCAATGAAGTCCAGGAACCCAATTAACTGCCTGACTTCCAACCTCTCCCTTCCTCTTTTGCCTCAGTGTACACATCTGTTAACTGGAGGGAATCAACACAGGGCCCTTAAGAGCAACCCCTTCCAGTGCAGAAAAGGTTAATTAAAGTCAGCCTCTAGGGTCCCCAGTTGTACTTGGCAGGTCTGTTTAATCTGTTTGCGACAGGATATTGTGTAGCTCAGGCTGTCCTTGAACTTGCTTTGAGGCTAAGGCTGACCAATTGGTCTTGGCTAACCAATTTGTATGCTCTTCCCGAGGGAAGACTATTTCTCCTGCTCTCAGAATTCCTTTATTGTCCTTAGTTTTTTTGTCTAGGGTTGAGGCCTCAGAAGCTTTTCCCTTTCCACGCTAGCATGTCTATTGGTGTCATTCTTTAGATCACGTGTAGGCAGCCATGTTGGTGAGATTTCAGGGATATAGCTTCCCTGACGTTTCTAGGACTCACAATCTGACAGGAAATGTTCTGATCCCCTGGCTATTTGAAATATCCTGCCTCTTCTTTCAGGATGGTGTCTGAGCCTTAGGTGCAGTTCCGTTGTAGGTTCTCAGTTTGAACTGAGCACACACTCTCTTACTCTCTTCATTTTGCTCAGTTGGGGGTTTTCTGTCATGATCTTCATCTGTTTTAAGGACACAATTATTTGATAAGGGGTGAAAGAGACCTATAGTCATCTGTTGGAGTAAGGATAAATAATTAGAAGGTAGTTAGTAACTATACTGAATTAGTTACATTGTGGCTATCAGTTCAGTTCTTCTATTAGATCCAAGACTTTACTAGGCCTGGGTAGTTTTCTAGGCTTCCAGTTCTGGACATGTTTTTCCTCTTGTAGAGTAATGGGGGAAGGAAAAAATAAGAAATGTCACTAATTGCCTGACAAAAGCAAATCAAAGCCACAAATAGATAGCATGGCATCCCAGTAAGATCAGTGAAGATCCAAGAGAGAAGAGGTGCCAAATGTTGGCAAGGTTGTGGGGACCAGAGGGCCCTAACGTGCTGGGGAAATGTACAGTAGTGTAGTCATTATGGAAACAGTATAGAGTTTTCTCAATAAGTCCAAATATAACCGTCGCATGTCAAACTAACTACAATGAGCATAGAGTACAAAGAAAGTGAAGTCAGTATGCAGCAGAGCAGTCTACCACATAACTCTTCTTAGTAGCCAAGATGTGGAAGAGCCCTCAGTTCAGTGCAGTGCAGAATGGGAGGACAGAGACAGCCACAATGGCATGCTGTTCCTTGCCTTTAAAACAGAACATCTGTAGAGTTCCCACCAAGGCTGGTAGGCACTGTGCTAAGTGAAATATGCCAGACCCAGGATGCTCTGACATCTGAAATGTTAAATCCATAGAAAATGAAAATGAAATAGTGTTCATAAAGGGTGGGGTTGGGGAAAGATACAAAGAGGCTGATCAAAGTTAGAGATCTAAAGACAGGAGGAATAAAATTATGCGACTTGCTAAATAACATACCTGTCATTAATAGCAATGCTTATTCTTAAAACTGTAAGAAAAAGGTCTATGTTATTCAGGGTCACTCAAATACTTCACAACATTGTGATATAGACCATAAATCAGTAAATGTATGTGTGTGTGTGATGTGTGTGTGAGTGATCATGAGTATGTGTTGTCTGTGAGTGTGAGTGAGTGTATATGTGAGCATGTGTGTGTTGTATGTGTGAGTGAATATGAGTTTGTGTTAAAAATAAATAATGTACTACATTTTTTTAAGTCTCTGGGGAAATAAGAATGAAGATCAGAATGATAGGAAGAATGATATAAGCAAGCACACACGACCTGGGATCTCTTCCTGCCTCACCAAAACCAAGATCATAAACACCTCATAAAACTCTAAGCTTTAGTATTATGTGTCAATAAATAATACAAACGTAGGAATTACATTTTAAATTCTAAATGCTTTCTCTGATGTCCCTACTTTTTCTGATCTCTTGCAGTCACTCCAAGAGTGTCTAGCCTTGCCAGACTTCTGAGGCCAATTTTTAATGAAGGAAGAGTGTTTTTGTTCAGTGATGTAATTAAGACAAGTTTGACGAAGTAAAGCATTGACCTGATGATACTCAAGTGCTGAGTTTTAAACTGACAACCAAGAGGCATCAGCTCTAGTGCCTTGAGGGAAATCAAGAAACAAATCTGCTGGTGATGCTAAGTCTTAAGTCTTATGGGGTCACAAAGCCTGGGGCAGTGCTGGGTTGACCTGAACATCTAGTTGCTAACTGTGTGCCTTTGCTGTATTAATCAAACCATTATTCAGTTCAAGACACTGTGTCACTGATACCCCAACTCACCACACTGATAGTGAAGCCTATCTAAATGTAGGCCAACCTTGAAGCAAATATTTGATCCCATCTGTCCTAGGGTATCTGTGACACTGAATGACAATGCCACCTCTCCTTTTAGCTCCATGAAGGACTGAATAATGGCAAGCTTCCGTAAGAAGTAACTTGAAAGTGTCAGGGCACATTAAAATGCCTGAACCCTAGCGGGACATAGCATGCCATCTAGGAGCAATATACACGGCTGAAATCTGTGATTCTAAGCTGATTGTTTGGTCACCCTAGAGATTCTTTGAAACAAGTAAAAAAAAAAAAATACAATCTCACTATGTTAAAAAGTCAACTTTTTGGGCCACTGTTGCCAGTTTTTTTATACTAGTCCCCAAATGCTCAAAGTGCATACTTAATCCTACGTGAAAACCCAACTGGCAGCATGAGGTATTGCATGTCTTAAATCCCTACAGGCACCCAGATGATCACAAATGAATAGGTATGCAGGTCCATCTTCCAATAAGAAAATATTTATTGAGCATAAAAATATCACACATGACATAAACAATCTCCAACAATCCTAGGCTCCCAAACACTTGAGTGGTTGTTTATTCAATGGTGGATTTAGCTCTTGAAGCTAAAGAGGAAATCCCAATTGGAGTTTTACAACTCCAAGTTTACAACTCCAGAGTAACCCTTAGGTCATATAAAAGGATATTACAAACACCATACATAAAGGTCTGCTGACATGTGAATGCAATAGTGGATGACTTTTCTTTTATACTGATTTACATTACAAACACCCTCCTCAAGCATATTTTAAAATTAATAAAATGTTCTCTTCTTACTACGAGGCAAGTAGAGATGAATTGTGTTTGAGTCTGAACCAAATTTTAAAATACTTCCCCTCAATGTATTGTTTTCTCAATTTTAATGGAAATGATAGGGATTTTGTTGACATGCACATAGACTCAGAAAATCTTTAGTGAGTGTCTGTTAGGTGGAAGATCTGGAGCTGGACGTTAGAGGAGCAATAAGGACCTGCCCTTCAAATCCACTCCCCTCATAGATGGAAACAGTTGCTTGTTTAACTGTCTGGTCTATTTATTTCCTGAGAAGATGGTTCTACACAGTAACTTTTAATACAATGTGTGGCAGGAGAAAGAGCAGCATGCAATTATCCAATTTTCATCTACTTAGATTTTAATGACCATACTTACTTGCCCATTCAATTTGGTAACTTTTAGCCCAGAGGCACTTAAGTAGCAGTTTGAAACCTGAGATTCTCTCAGATTTATATCCATGTGGCCATTGCTTGTTGGATCACTATGCTATAATAGGCTAGCTTTTCCACTCAAAATAATTCTCCATTTTAAACCAGTAGCAAGCCAGCCTGACCTCTATTGTTTTGAGAGTGGTACCCATGCAGAGGTGGTAAATAGAACCAACGGTGTCAGACGCCATCCCTAGTTCATCAAGAAGAGGCAAAACAGTCTTTCTACCTCCCTTGCTGATGGCCTCCCATGTGAACATTCCATCCCTCCATTGACAGAAGATGGTGCGGTGCGGTAGAGAAAGGTGGGAAAGGCAAGTAAAGGTCAGCTTATGTGCAGTGTTAAAAATGAAGAGGGGTATCTCTCTCTTCTCCAAAGTCAACCAAATAAATCCCTATGAGAAGCAGTGCTTGGCCGGGAGCGTGTACAAGGAGATCATAGTACTTAACTTGCCATCTAAAAAGCATGTGGGACTTTGAGAAATATACCTATAAGAGTCCACTACTAAAGGGGAAGAAAGGCAAGTGTTCTCTAAGAAATATGATATGAATAGTCAAAAGGATTAGGTAAGGTTGGGGCTGGAGGCTAAACAGCTGCAGGCCTGGCAGGCTTTGAGACAAGAGATGGAGACTTGCTTTTAGTAGTGTAATAAACTTATAAAATAGTCTTGCCTGGATCTCCAGTCTCTTACAGTCAAGAGTGGGTGAATTTGGCAATGATTATGACTGGAGAAGGAGTACAGAAATGTTAGAAATACTCTACCCAGGCAAGGCTGAAGTATGGTTAATCAGGGTCCCAAGGAGTTGTCTCTTGGAATGAGTCCACAGGATCCTGAAGAAATGGCCACACTGAATAGAGTGCTCCTCATAGAAAGGATGGTGACTAAGATCACATAAGGCCAGAGTCATGTTCACTGTGCCAAGAGATAACTACACATAAGAACATAAGAGTGTATCTATGACATTCTTGTCCTTATCTATACTTTGACCTTGACTCACCTTCAGAGAGCATTGGCCAACCCATAGAGTTAAGGGAGACGGAGAAATTATGTAGTATTAAGTTCATGTCATGGAACTAGAGTGTCCATACAGACTAACCAATGTCATAATTATTTGTCTAAAGATTAAAAGAAGAAGAAGGACACCAATAATATCCACAAACAAAAAAAGAGCGCATCAAATATTGTGACAAATAGTAGTCACTCATGGTTCTCAACACCAGCCATGACACTAAGATACCCGCCCATGTTTCTTTTTGCTGTAGAGTATATGTCTTAGATTAATTCCTATCACATTGCATCAGCTCCAAGTTGTAGTACCATTCTCTACCTGAGTGTAAAAATGGACTTTGATTAATCTTTAAAAGGGCAAGTTCAACTGCACTGCATAGAGCAAAGAGGTAAAGCAAAAAAAAGTAATTGTAGCGTTCCTATTTATTAAAATGCATGCTTCTCCAGAATGCCACCCACTCAGTAATAGAGCAGACTACAGCACTTAGTCACACTTTTCAATATGTATCAAGCATTTCCAGGTTTTCTCCATGTTTCTTGAGAAATTGGAAAAGGTATTCGATCTTGGCTCCCAATTGCAGACCTTGGATATTTTAATTGGGAATCATACAATCATACATATACTATATTAGATTATTTTTCTCAGAAAATTCACAGCTAAGCCAATGCTGAAAAATCTCCAAACATTTCCGCAAATGTCCAGGAGCTAGTATCCCACTCAGGATTCTACACAACTCTTTTTTTTTTTTAATTGAAAACATCTTACTATGCTAGGATGGGAAATGGGTCCAGATGTGAATTTTTTGACAGGTTAAAGCTTTACAATGTTCACAGTGGCATTGAAATGTCTCCTTGAATTGAGTTCTCTTCTCATTGTTCCTTTTGGTTGCTAGTTCCTGTATCATTCTTGCTAGATCTGATTCTTATATTCAGTAAGTCAAATACTGTGGGATAGAGGGCATGTGCATCTGTATGTATGTGTGTGTGCATGCTTGGGTATTGGTTCATGTGTGCACATATGTGGATACGTATGAGCAGTATAAGTATGTTCTTATGTGTATGTGTGTGTATGAAGTCTTTGCATGCTTGTGTTTTGGCACATATGTGTGCATGTGTGTGTGCACCTGTGTGTATATGTGCGTGAACAGGTGAACAGGCTTGTGTACTGGTACATGTGTTTGCACATGTGTGTACTTGTGTGTATGTGTGTGAACATGCTTGTGTATTAGCATATCTGTGAATATCTGTATATGCTTTTGTGTGTGTGTGTGTGCATGTGTGCGTGTGTGTGTGTGTGTGTGTGTGTGTGTGTGTAGTATTACATGCTTGTGTATTGCAACACAGGAAATTTTTCTTTAAAACATAGGGAAAATGAAATGAAAACACAGGAAAAATTTATAGATTACACTTCAGCTTTTGCCTATGGTCTGAGTTCTCTAGGGCAACACTCACCTATAGATACAGAAGCCCAGAAGCCAAGCCCAATAACACAGGTTTGCCTTCTGCCTTCTCAGCTGCTCAATAGTCTGAGGCAGGAGATCACAAGGCCTGTCTGAGTCACAAAGAGAATTCAAGGCCAACCTGAGCAAATTACCCAGACCTTGTATAAAATATATAAAACATAAAAATAGGATTGAGAATATAACTCGGGGGCAGGGCACCTGTCTAAATATGAGACAGAACTTACATAGGTGTAATCTGGAATTATACACACATATAGAGGAGGGGAATAAAGACAGTCTACAAGTATGAGCCGCATGTAATCTCTGTTTCTAATAATCACATTGAAAAGGAACAGATAAAACTCAATTTCAAAAATAAACGAGTAAAATTTTCAAATTCATATAGTTTAGCATATAGTTTAAATTTCAATTTTAATACTAGCACTCCAAATCCCAGTATTCATTCTGTATGCTCAGAAAGAAACACTGCAAATTCCAACTAGTCCAGAGCTACTGCTTATGACTACCATAGCTCTGAAGATCTAAGCCCAAATACCTAAGCCATCATATTATCACCTCTATAGCTATGCTGATGAAATCCATCTCTGGGTTAATGACAGAACTAGAGTCATTTCCCTTCCTGCTAAAACTAGAGTTCAACAGCTTTCCCCTGTCTGATTGAGAGTATAAGGGGACTACTCTCACAAATAAGGGAACTAGTAGTCATCAGCTTTCTGCTGCTTTTATGAACAGAAGCTTCCTTATGGCTCACAGTTTCGTGGTCCTTTGGCCTCTTTGCTGTTGGCAGGTGGGACACATCATGGCACATGCAGGTCCTGGAGCAGGTGTTCACTACATACCCAGGAAGCTTCAGTACATGCTCCAGTGACACAAGGAAAACCCACCGAGGCCCTATCTCTTAATGGTTCAATACTTCCTCATAGTATTGTTCGGGGAACCAAAATTTTAACTATAGGCCTTTGAGAGACACTTAAAAACTGAGGTGTAGAACTTTTCTATTCCACTGTGCTGACAAAATTGCTTAGCTTGAACTCAGTTTGAACCAACTCATAGCTCTGTTCCTCCCAATATACCCAAGTGGTCTCTAGGACATGACGCTGAACAAGACTAATAGATGGCTAGCTTCAACCACCAGAACACCTAAACACATTAAGTTAGGCTTTGAGACAACCTAGGGTGGCTTGTGTTTTCTGTGAACATTCAAATTAATGTTGCTTGGTTTTGCAAACACCACTAACACATACCCAAGTATGAGTAAATTTCAAATAATGAAGAGTTTTAGTGTAAATACGGCCCCCAAAATGTGATAGTGGATACACTACTCACAAAATTCAAATTTACCCAAGCGGTACATATTTTGTCCCTAAGCTATAGTCTGACCATACACTACTCTGTACCAAAATGTGAGTTTCCTATGATTCACTGTGAGACTCAGGTGGCAAGAGACCACAGCAGCTTCAAAGTCAGACTAGAGACAAAACCCAAGCATCAAAGCGGCTCTGCCTCTTCCTGAACACGAGCAGCATACCTTCTCCACAGGTCCCACGTCTGGGCGCTCAGACCACAGCCCAGAGCACTTTCTAAACTGTGTCTATACTGAACACTTGCACACTTCTATTACTTGGTTATTTTTTTAATCACTATTTTGAATACTGTCGCCATAACACCTACATGGTCATCTACAGATGGTCCACGGAGGGCTGGCTCATGTTACATGTAAAGACTTCACATGTTATATGAGGGACTTGAGCAGTCTCAGGCTTGGGGATCTTTGTTTGTCGTGAAGTCAAAACCTAGAGGGAAAAGCATCAAAGGGAATGAAGCTAGTGGGACCAAAAAGCTGATCACTGTTGCATGAAAACTTAAGTTCAGGTTCCCAAACCCACATCAAAAGCTAGGCATGGCTATGTATACCTGTCATCCCAGTGCTATAGACTGATGGGCACAAGACATATTATCCCAGCAATGGGATGACAGGTATGCATAGCAGGACCTGCTGGCCAGCCTGCCTAGCAAGACCAGTGAGTGACCTTGCTTTAAGGGAATACTATGTTAACTGATAGAAGAAGGCACACATTTCCTTCTCTGGCCTCTGTACTTGTGGTCACAAATGCAAATGCACCCACCCCACAAGCATACTATATACAACACACACACACACACACACACACACACACACAAAGGCATGTATACACATATAAGCACATATAAAGGAATACTTGTATGCATACAAATATACAAACACACACATAGACACATACATATGCACACACAAAAGCATATATACACACACAAGCACATAAAAAGGAATACTTACATGCACAAAACATGCATACATACATACATACATACACACACATGTGGACATAGAAACAAACAAATAAACACACACACACACAAATGCCCACATGTCACCGAGCCACATGAGCTCATTTCTCTCAGATTCATTGTCATTATCTCTTCAAAAAACTATGCGCATGGCTATGCATACCTGTCATCCCTGGCCTGGGTTTGTATGTATGTATATGGGATAGTAGGTATTCTTCAATAGTATGCTAGCTTTTCATTCAGCTTTTATCAAGGTCAAATGGGATGGTACATATTTGATAATCAAAGGGTACAATTAATCATTCCAGAAAAATATTCCTGTTAAAATATAAAAAAATAATCAGAGTTGATTGTTGTGCCTATACCCTATGTGTTGCATTTGGTTTAAGCGCTAAGTGTTCTAGCCCTGCTGTGGCTGTCTGGGAATGTCAATAGAAAATGTTCATAATAAATTAGTAAGTGAAAATCTTAAATTACTTTAGGTCCTAATGATCTGAGTTATCTTAAACACTTTAAAGAATTATAGATTGATCTGGGAATAATAAAGGATATTCTTATGATTGTTTTCAATAATGGACATGAAATACATTTCTTAAATTTAATTTTTTTTAAAAAAAGTATAATATGTACAAAAGAGGTGCATCAAGAATCCTGAACTGTGGAAAATACAGTGTTGGCATTTGCAAAATGCAGTAGCTGCACGCTGAAGTCTAGACTCCTGAGTATGTGTTCAGACAAGCTCAGTCTCTGATAACGGCACTGATAAATTAGACCAAAACATGAGTCACCTCTACTGCCTGCGAACACACAGAGAGAAACACGAATACATACAACTGGACTCTTTTTTTTTTTTTCCAAGCCGTAGAGAATCTCAGAATTCTGAGAGGGAAGAGATGTGCCACTATTTGACAGCAACACTTGGCAATGGTTCTGACAGTTTGAGGGGCAGCCAATCTCAGTGGTAAACCCTTTCATGGGCCCTTGGCTGCGACGTTGTTGTAACAGGAATGTGGCGCGCAGGGAAAGCAGGGTTGGCGAGAATGCCAGGCAGGCTTCACTCTGTTTATCTCTGTGCTCACTGTAAACTGTGCTCATGGCGGAATCCACTGGCTGCCAGGTTTGCGTCGCTCCACGGAGCAGAAGACGCAGGGTAAGTGGAGGGAGATTGCAGAAACCAGACAACGCAGCCATCTCTTCTAATTTTGGCTGTTCAGCGAAACTTTGAAATCAGTGAATGGCTTTAGCTTTGTCGTTGTTGACTACGGAGAGCAAGCACCACGTGAGCACTTTGCCTAGCATGTGTGCAAAACTGGAACGAGAGCAGCATCTATCGCCTATGGTGTCCAGTTGATGAAGTCCTAGCCTGCCGCAGTGACCGGCTCTGAGTACACATTTGCTAACTGAGAAGCCTCAAACGGAGCGGCACATTTCAAGCATTATAATTACTGAACAGTTAGTCAGAGGAGATCCAGGATTCAAACCAGGCAGCCTGACTCCAAAGCCAGCCCTCTTAATCACTATCTTGCATTGTTGCCATTAATTATCCATCAATTTTCATAGAACATTTAAAAATGCCTCATTGTGGTAACTCTTAATATTGATAAGATGGAGGCATGGACAATTTTTATGGCTTAGCCAAGATTTTAAAGAAAAGTTCTGTCTCACGGGAACCATTCACCACAAACGTTTGGTAAATAATCTAGAAGAAGTGTTTAAGACACTAAATATTACAGCAAGAGGAGAATCTGAAGACACGACTCCCTCCTGGCAGAGGCTTAAGTCTGGTCAAGTTGCTGAGGCTGAAATGGAAAAAAGGACTCAGTGCATAAAACACATGCAGTGTGGACGCACGGGTGTAAGATGTGTACACAAAGGACCAAACGGAGAAAATTGAGAGGGAGCAGACGTAGACGCTTCCAGGAAAAAGGAAACTTCGAGCCAAGTTTGGAAAGAAAAGAGGGGTATGGGTTGGCAAAGCCTTTGCACCCAACCATCTTGCCAATCAACAAATGCTCCCTGTCCAAGGCAGTTCCCAAGGCAAGGCATCATGCGAGAGTGAGTGTGTGCACAGCCACAGCCGGACGCCCGCCCTCCATGCAGGCAAAGCGCGAGACAAGCCAGCCTCCGTCACAACATGGCTTTGACAAGTGGCCAAAGAAATGCACCAGTAGAGTATAAGGTGACCTATTCCAAGGGAAGAAAGAAAGAAACTTTATAAAGATGAGCAGACTTCTACGAACGTTCCAACCCTTTCAGTGTAACTATTTCTTACCATTATAAATAATTTTCATGCCCTTCGTAGACTGCAACTAGTTTTTTTTTTTCCTACTTCTATATTTGGGTTTACAGATACTCTATAGTCGGTCCCCTTTTGTACCCTCCCTCCTTTCTGTACTCTCATGCCCCTCCCCTAATCTTACCATACCACACCAAAAGACAAATGAAAATAAACAAACAAATATGGGAAGCCCCTACCCTGGAATGATTCAAAAGTCTGTACTATTAAGACACTGAGCATGACTGGCTGCTTTCCAGGTGGCTCTGCAGGCTGGTAAATAGCTCAATTAGTCTCTCTCTCTCTCTCTCTCTCTCTCTCTCTCTCTCTCT
>JADRCD010191544.1:0-11075 GCA_019843815.1 Montemys delectorum | reverse complement strand
CTCTCTCTCTCTCTCTCTCTCTCTCCCTCTCCCTCTCTCTCTCTCACTTACTCTCTCATTGAATTTGCCAAGTGCATATTACATTGTTGGAAAGGGGCAGGGCCACAATTAGCCTAGCAACATCCCTTTATAGCTCCAATGACTGGGACACCTGAACGCAACCCAGAGGTCACTGTCCCCAGGCCCTGTGGGGACCACAGGCAACACAGTGCACGTAGTCAAGACATCTGCTCCACCCAAGGAACTGGGAATAAATGTAGGTGAAGACCCTTGAGAGGCACCTGGGCATCCTGCCCATTCAAGCAGAAGACCGTGTCGGATAGCAATGATCAACAAGGAGAGGGACAGGCAAAGAGAGCTAGGGGAACAGGGGCAGCCGGAAAGTCTACTCTTCCAACCCAGTTGGGAAGCAAGGCTCAAGTCTTAGTCTTTTAAAAATAATACAATCCCTAAAAAATGTATAAGCCAAAAGAGATCAGTGTGCTATAATTAAGCTCCTTCTCTTCATAGCCCTTCTTTCCAGGGTTTGGCTCTGGTCCCCTCTTCTTCCAAGAGGTTTAGACACACAGCCTCCATCTACCCTATACCCTCCCCCCGAGGAGCCCTGTGATCTATACTATATTTATGTCTATTTGTGGCCCAACCAGACATAAACAGTGTCAGAAGAGAACAAATGGAAAGTGGTATTCTGTATGGAGCACTGTATGCAGCCCCGCCATAATTCACAGAGCTTTGGTTGAAACTTGTTGCAGGACCCTGAGAACACACAGAAAGCAGGACATTCATGTGGTAAGGTAAACACATTCAGCCTGTTGTCTGCTTCAGGAACACATTTATTGGTGTGGGCTATGTGATACCGATGTATTCATTACATTTTGGCATTTACAATATACAGTGTTTCTCTGTTTGGCTCATTACAGCCTTCATACTAATTAGGTAAAAGAAAATATTGTTTGCAAAAATACTTTTAGGGGGATTACATTTATCCAAGAATATTATGTATCACAATTTTAGAAACATTAAGTCTAGAAGCATTAAGTCCCAACATTTCCATATAATTATTTTCGTTATACCCTAGAGAAGATATTTAAATGTCTCTACTCTCTGTGCTGGGTTTGTGTTTCTCTCCAAAAGAGAACCCCGTCAAACAATTAGGAAGCTGAAATAAGAGAAAATATTCTTGGTTGCTAAATTGGAGGGGAAAAAAGTTGCCCCAAGATAAAAATCCTTAATGTAAAATTGTAGTTTGATTTGGCTGGTTTATTTTTTATGACATTATGGGGATTTTTTTTTTTTAATTTTAAGCATAAACTCATACAACTCAATTATCATGATATTTGCATCTGAGAAAATCAAAATACTGAAATTATATTCAGTGGTTTTTACGTGAATTCAGGTCTGTGTTTTTGTAATTTCTGTGGTGCTAAGAAGGGTTTGGCTCTGAATGCCGATGTGCCTTGTGACTTGAGCAGTGATTCTGCACGTGTTGAATCAGGAGGTGAGCTGTAGACATGGGCAAAGAAGCACTCAGCTAGCTGCTGCTGGCAGAATCAGAAAGCCCTGGAAAAAAAACCCGCTTTCCAAGCTTGTCTTCCTTCAGCCTGAACGACAGTGTACTTAGGAGAGCACCTGGCTTTTAGCTGGATCTACCTTCATCAGGAAAAAAAAAAAAAAAAAAGAAGTAAATTTTAATTTCAATAGCAGGTCTTCACCCTCATAGTACACACTTATCTTCTTATAGATAATATCTACCTATAAGCCAGTAGTAAAATAAAATATTGGACTAATCCAACATCCACCTTCACTTGTATTTTCTTTAAAAAAAAAAAAAAAGAGGGGGGAATGAGAGAGAGAGAGAGAGGGGAGAAAGAGAGAGAAGGAGAGAGAGAGCATAATCAAAAGCCTAGATGACAAAGAGTTGACAGTCAGGTTCTGTGGTAAATGATTCCAGAGTCGCTGGCCTGCGGAGCCGCTGAGGAAGTCCCCAGCAGACCTGATTAATTCCAGTCTCTCCAGCTGCCAGGGGAGCAGAGGGTAAGCAGTCTCGCAGAGAGGAGCCTATTACCACTACTAGGCTGAAATAGATCTAATCAACTCACAGCCGCTCAAAAGAAAACTTTACAGGTGCAGCTCGCTCAGGCACTGCTTTAAAATGATGACTACAAAGGACCGTGGGAGTCTGAAAGCATTTAGTCTTTATTGCAGCTCAAGGAAATTTTCTGCTGTGGTTAGGCCATGCTAATTTACTGAACATGACAAAGCTTCCCAGACTGTGTGACATCATTTGTTTAAAGGCCCCAGTGCTCGCACTAGTGTATTTCCAATATTACTTTTTTTTTCTTCAAAAACAGTTAATTTGTTGATATTTCATCTGTGTTTGGGCTAATTACATGCCCCATTATAAATGTCTGGACTAACCTACTCTAACATTTAATTTAAACAACAGTGCTCGGTAATTTGTCATGGGGCTCCCAAAGTGAGAAATGTTGCAACTTTGTTCTCTGGGCAATCGACGATTTATCATTGCATCTTAACAGAGGTCCCTAACGGAAGGAGACCCCTAAGTGCTGATGCTATGACCAAGGCTCTGAGTCTAAGGTAAGTGAAGCTGCGCAGCAATTTGTATTACAGTGGAGACAAAATGATCAGAACTAATCAATACTGTACCAAAGGTACAAATTTGCAATATATATGTATGTATATATATGTATATTATACATATACATTCTATTATACATACATATATATTCTATATTCTGTGCTGGATTGTATAAACCACCTCCTTTTTAATGGAAAATAGACAGAGGAAAATTATTAAGGCCAGATTGAAACCAAATAACCATTTGTCTCTCTCTTTTTTAATCTTTGCAAAGACTTACAAAGGTAAAAATCTGCTTTTGTTTAAGTAATCAGGATTTGGAAACGCTCCATGAGTAACAAGATATGCTGTCCAGAATGCTGTGTGTGACAGCCGACATGCACACACGCACTTAGAAAATATATCGATTACTAATGAATTCACTGATCACGCCACCAAAAGAAATGAGAGGAGAACAGTCAAATCATGACATTTAAGTTAGTTACAGATGATAAGTTACAAACTGTTTGCATGAGGAGTTCTATGTCAGAAGATGATACATCAGAACTCAGGAGACAACGGAGGACAAAGTAGAGATTAAATTTTAGAAGTAATTATATTAAATTGCAGAATTTTACAATCACTTTTGAGCTTCTCCATTTAAATACTATTATAACTACCATCCTAAGGGTAAGGGACCTGGTCAGGTGAGAGGTGACTGAGCAGGCCCCTGGGCACACACAGCAGGATCAGAAGCAATGAGGTCATGTGATATTCCGAGATGAATCAAATCTCAAGATTTCTTTGTAGTCTAAGCTACTCGTTTAGAAAACTCATGCTTGCTGCTAAGTATGTGCAGAAAACTAGGCTAAACAATGTCTAGTGACATCATTCATGTTACTACTTGAGCAATAATAACATTATTGATTAGCACTGGATCCTTTTCTCTGTTTCATTTTTAAGATTTATTTGTATTGCTGGGCAGTGGTGACGCACCCCTTTAATCCTAGCACGTGGGAGGCAGAGACAGGCAGATTTCTGAGTTCAAGGCCAGCCTGGTCTACAGAGTGAGTTCTAGGACAGCCAGGGCTACACAGAGAAACCCTGTCTCGAAAAAAATCAAAAACAAAAACAGAGATTTCTTTGTATTATTTTATGTGTCTGAGTGTTTTCCCTGCATGTGTGTATATACACCTCATAGGAGCCTTGTACCTGAAGAGGTTGTCAGAAGGTATTGGGTCCTCTGGAACTGGAGTTACAGAGGGTTGTAAGCGCTCATGTGGGTGCTGGGAACCACAATCCTCAGGTGTTCTTAGCCTGCCATCTAGCCCCTTGTATTAAGCTCTTGATAATCGATTTTGCTCCTTATAGAGTTTTTAGCAATTTCTTTTTAACTTACCTAGCCATTCAGAAGGTGTCTGGACTTACCCTGGAGTCAGCAGTGTCTGACTGGGAGATATATCTGACATCAGCATGTTACCTTTGCTTCAGTCATATTCTTGAACTCTGTCAATGGTTCAAGCTGGTTTTGTGTTTAGTTCAATGAGACACTTCCTGAGAAGTTTTCAGTACTGTCTCAGTCAGGTAAAACATGGGTGCCAAGAAGCCAGCAGCCATCCAAGACGGCATATGAAGGTGTGGGTCTACAGAGCTGAGCAAGTTAGTCCTCAACACAGCAGTAGCTTTCTTGTTGCCACAGCATACCAAAGGCCAGATTTATGTCTGTCATTTTCAAAGTGACAGTTGGTTCCTTGTGGCCTCAAATGTGCAAGCAATTAGACAGCTGTGCATAGAATTGGTTTGACATGCCCGTTTTGTTCTTCTAAAGAGAAAAACTATCTTAAAAAGAAAACCTAGAAGGATGAATTTGTAACGATGTAGTTTTAAGATACGATGTTTTATAACACTGTAGAATCAAGTAGAGTCCTAATCAAGTCTTTGATACTTTGGAGAGGGGTATATTAAGGTGTGTACGTCACCGGTGGTGGACTTTCAATTTAAGTTAGCAAACTAGACTATTTGGGCCCAAGTCATGAATGCTCAGTGTAAGCCTGGCCTGTGACTGACAATGTAATATATATTATCGCAGGGAAAAAGAAGAGATGGTTAAATGAATGTAGATGGGGCAAGACAGGAGAAAAAAAATAACAACAAAAACAAATCAGTTTGGGTCCAGCTGGAAAGCAACTCAGAGCAAATATCCTACATAGCCCCGTTTTCACAGACAAGCCCCCCTCACAACTTCTTCCTCTGATGTGATCATCAAAATCTCAAAGCTGGGCAGCTTCAAGGGTCACAAAAGAACAGAACTCTACCCCTGACATTAGAACACTGAAGAACAGGAGCTGAGTGTAACTTTATCAGTTACTTACCTTTCAGAAGTTACTTTTCTCCTGCCTGCCTCAGAATATGCACCATGCTGAGCACGGAACTAGTAGCATCTTGCTTGCATAGGCATTTTTGGAAGATTCATTTATTACAAATTTCACAGAGAGGTCTGCTGGTGGATTTTTACCAGTTTAGCACTAGGGGCCGTGCTCAAGTAAGGCAATGTGCCTCTAATCAGTTCCGTGCACATCCCACAGAGTCCTTACAAAACTCAGTAGTCAGGGCAACATCCAAAGGACAAGTGATAGAGCCACAAGAGTAATATGGATGTGGCACAGAGGGACCCATTACCAGACCATCAAGGCCAGCCTCCCGTAGACATCACTCCCATACATATTCTCCATCTTTGCCATGATTTGGAAGAAGGATGGTTAGGAAGCCATTTGGTTTCATTTCATTTTTCTGTTTCCTCTGGCAAGGCCTCTGTGCTCTCAGCTGTGGCTCGGCAGTCAAGGCACGGCTTCTCTGTCAGGTTGTGTGTGAGGCTGCATTCTGGAGACAGCCTGGCTTGTTTGGCTAGCTATTTCCATGTGGTTCGGCTTCTTAATGGAGTTCAACAGGCCTCGTGTTTCTTATTATGATTCATCTTCCAACCTCCATTTCCTACAGTGTTTGTGCTACTGGATATTGCCCTAGCATTCCCTAAATGACAAATCCTCAACATGGACTAGTAAAGATGTGCTAATTAAACTCAATCCATTTCACATCTATGACTCAAACTGTCATGGCTCATCAGATTTCTCCTGTTAAACGGGATTTAGGGCTGGTCCACAGATGTACTACTCAGGAATGGGAGCAAACAATTCTAATGACCATTCTTGAGTTTGGATGCTGCAGCATTATATTTCAGTGAGGTTGTGTATTTGGTAACAGCGTGGAAAGCTCTGTTTTATAGCTCCTCTGGGTGTATATCAGTTGAAACTGTTGTAATTATCTCTACCATTTGATGTTTCTTCGGAAATAGCTGCTCACTCTGTGGTTCCACCACTGATAAAACTATGACTCCTGAACCCACCAGGCCAGCATGGGAACTGCCCAAGATGACTTTAGATCCTGCTAGTACATAGAGGGCCTCCTTTTCTACAAAGCCACCCATCAAACTAAAACACTTAAAATGCCACCAACAGGAAACATGCCTTATGAGAAATACAGAGGGATTAAAAATGTACCTCTTTCTGTGAGGAAGTCTACATCAAATGCTAAGTGTGAAAATGATGAAAAAAATCCTTCTTTGTTCGTCTTACAGCGAATGGAATCTACATTCTAGTGGATCCTATAGACTCAGGAAACACATCCCACATCTCAAAACACACATCCCATAGAAATGCAAACGTCACCGAGTAGCAGACCTGGCATGTCATGGCATCATACCAGGGTCAGATTAAAGAGGTTTTTAATGCTACAGTGACTTTCAGAGTTTAATGGGAATTTTTGGAATTTCTTTTTATGAAGTCTTTAGAGATGAGTCCCTAATGACAGAAAAGGTGATGGGGACACTGCAAAAGCTATGCAATTCATTATTCTAAACCATAGTTTAAGTCTAGAGGTCCATGGCCAATCAAAGGGATCCTTTCTGCCCCCTGGTGGATGGTGAGATGTTTCCACAAGCCTTCAATCCACAGTGGTGACTTCACTGGGTCTTTGGACATTGGTTTCTGGAAAGGACAAACTATGCTGTGTCCAGGTTCACCACAATTTCCTTTCTAGAACAAAACCACATGATCTGGACAGTTCGTAGTTTCCTCTCACTTTTGTGTTGTGGTACGTCTGCAGCAACGAGTGAGTCCACCTTGGTTGTGGTTATTTTCTCCCAAGTGTTTCTTCCCATCTTTTCCCTTCTCACCTGAGCCCTCAAACAGAAGATAAAAAGAGAAGGGACACACCCATCTCCCTTTGTACAATTCCCTGTTTTTTTTTCCCCCTCTGGCAGCCATTCTTCCAAATAGCATTCTCTTTCCTTCTCTTCCCCATCATCGGAAGAGTGCTTCCAATCCAATGTTGGATTTACAGGACAAGCAGCTGACAGTGTTCATTTACTTTCCAGGTCAAATAATCCAAAACAATCTGAGGAAAAATTAATAAATGCTTATGGAGATTTCCAATCATTCTCGGCCCTTAGTGAAGTATTTCTGAGTGTGAGGTGCTCTGAAATTTTATAAAGTTCTTGCAAGAGGCAAAAATAATAGGTAGTGGTGGCATCCCCTCTTCACAAATGCTTGACTGTGGAACCTGTGCCTAGCCACAGGCCTTCACAATCATCCACAATCATTGGTACTGGCAATTCACACAGCACAAAATCCCATTTGCAGCATAGCTTCCCCCCATCCCTTGGGATTTATTGCGTGAGCATTTTAATATCATGGTTTTCTTATAGTCGAGAACTCCGGAAGAATTGCCCTGGTCTAAGACAGAAGGCCTTACATCAGAGTGGAGATAATGAACTGACAACACACACACACACACACACACACACACACACACAAGAGAGAGAGAGCAAGAGAGAGAGAGAGCAGTCTACCTCTTGAATTCTTTGTGATAAAGGTTGATTTCTAAAGGTAAGAAAAATGAATTTTAGTTTTTTACGAGCATTTTTACCTTTTTTTGTCTGCAACTGTACAATTTCCTCTATGAGAACAGAAGAACACAGTTTTACACCATCACCACATCCTCTACTTCTATTAGACAAGAGCTAGGATTGTGCTCTTTTAAAGAGCTACTCAAGAGCCTACTTCCCATTCCCAGTTCTAGACAACCCACCTCACTCCCTCCGGCCTTTGAGAAAGATGATGTTTGAATATCTTGAATATTCTAGTCTTTTCTGTAGGCACCTCTTTGCCCTAAATGTTATTTGAAGACAGACCAATACTATCTTTTAATCAAAGCCCTCTCCTATCCCTACACCAGCCTCTCCCCCATGCCCCTCCACTCTCATAGAAGTACCAAGTTCAAAGAAAAAAAAATATTCTTTCTAAAGCCAGTACATATACTTTTTGGAATAAATACCAGAATAGGTTTCTTATGTTTGACTTTTATAGGGTTCACACTTTAAAATGCCCAGTGATCTCTAATAGTGTTCCACCATGAGCATCAAATACCTTAATCATCTACCAGATGCTGATCACAATACCAGCATCCACACGTGGATTAAGAATCAAGCCATGTGAGAAGAACACCGATGATGGAGGAACCCAACCCCTTGACTCTGGACTACATTCCTTCCCAGCTGTGAACACAAGGCTGGGAAACCAGCGATTATTCTTAGAGCAATCATCACTTTGAAAGTCAGACTTCTGATCTAAAAAAGAAGAGAGCCACCCCAAGTACTTGGTGGTTACTCTGAGTTTCCATGCGGGTTCTTTGGGGAGGGTCTCCTGGTCTAATCACGGTGATTTGTGGTTTATGCCGAGGTTCTGAAACTCAGGCATCATCATGAAGGCTTATGTGTTTAGATCTGTACACAGCTGTGAGTCATAAACAAAAATACCAGAATCTTTCTTCCTTAAAGAAATTAGAGCTAAAAATTAGAACATATTTCCAATAAGACCATTTGGATAAAAACTAACAAAACTGCTTTGCATAAAAGATAAAAGTAACAGGGTAAAGCCAGCCTCAGGCCTCTGCCTTCAGATCTCTCCCTTCGGATAAACAGATAACTGACCCTTAAAATCACAAAACTTCTTGGTCCTTGTCATTGCAAAGGAGGGAGGGAAGGAGAGAGGGAGGGGGGAGGGAGAGAGAGGTCTGAGTCCTTTACTAATTGGAACAAAAAAGTCTCAAAACTTAGTAATTTGAGAAATTAGCCAACTTTTTTTCCTGTAGATGAATTGTCCTCATCTACGATATACATTTTAGAATGAAACTTAAATTAGCTCCTTAAAGTGGTCTTGTGACTTTAATTATTCACAAAGTACACAAATTTAATGAGTTTTTAAATATTAAAACTCGTCTCCATTGTCACTATGGTGAGCTCTTAATTTACAGAGCAATTAAGTCAGGACCCTCATTTATCAGGACATGTGCGTTTGTGGAAAACGTCGTCAGTTTTTATTAATTGATGCTACGGAAAGACTGAGGTGAAATAAATGCGTGTCTTCAGAGGTCGGGTCTGTGGCGATGGGGAGCTGGCAAGGCGTAGGATGTGAGCTGAGCGAGCTAAAGAAGGAGCCACCGCTAGCTCTAGAGATTACTGAGATATAAACAGTGCAATGGTTACCGCTCTCAGCCAAAATGCTCTTGAGAAAATGCCCCCTGAGTTTTTCTCTGGCAAACATCTGTCATGGGTAGTAGCTGAGAAACAGGGAGACTTCAAAGCAGTACTTTCTGATTATTAGCAGAGTGTTGAGTGTAATGTTCTTACATTTTAATGTGAACCAAGTGTTGATGAGCTGAGAGCGTAGAATTAAAAAAGTAGCCCAAATTTCCTTTGTTCTTCAGAATGGGGCTGACAGGAACATTAGCAGTCAGGACTGCTCCTCCGTACTTACTACTCTGAGCAACAGTGATTCTAATGCCTGAGGTGGGTACTGGGAGCAGAGCTGAGCCAGTACCTGTCTCTGGGTATCCGTCCATCCACCCATGGAGCTTCTAGCCATGGTCAGGTGTCCGATGCTCAGCATAAATTATTGATGGGCAATCTCCTTCTAGAAAATGGTTATAAAAGCACAAAAAGCAAGACCCAGTTCAGGTGGGATATCTCTGACCACTTGGCTAGAGATAACACCTTCCTCAAAATGAGTTTGCTGTGTAGAATGGTGAGTACACTGGCTGTTGGGGGTTGTCAATACAAACAGAGAGCAAGAAAGAACAGGCGGCACTGGGGTCACTTCAGGCTGTGGTTGGAATGGTTGTTCATAAGGAAGCTAAATGTGTAGTTAACTCATGGCGTTTAGGTAAATGCAGGCTATTTCAGTGCTTTCTTATGAAAAGAGTTGACAGTTAACAAGCCCCAAGAATGTATTTTTATGCCTTTGCTTTTGTTTTGAGAGAGAGAGAAAAAGAAAAGTCTCTTCTATAGATCACAAGCTAGCTTGGAATCCACCATTTAGGCCTGTCTACCCTCAGATCTACAAGTCTTGCGTCAGCCTCCATAATGTTAGAATCATGCCTCAGGTTTTCCAATCATGCTTTAAATCTAGGAACTTTCACAAATCACCCTCAAAAACGTATACATACCAAAATAAAAATAAAAAATAAAAATAAAAGAGAGAGAGAGAGACCCACAATATGATACCAATACTTCCCACTACATTTGAATTACACCATTCTCTTCTTGTAACTTTGTTTCTACCAAACTCTAATTTCTCACAACCAGACAGGGTATCCTAGGCCTTTTCTAGAAAGGGAATTGTAAGGGAAAAAGGTAATGCTCCCTCCTGGCTCCAGAACTCATGGCCTCCAGAGCAGCACAAGGTTTCCGGCGACTGTGCCAAGTGATTCCCTGTAAGCAGGGGTCGGCTAATACACTTCCATTCCTCATTCAGACAGGCAACAGAGGCAAAGTGGGGGGGGGGGGGGAAGCAGCAGGCAGCAAGCTCTGTCTTCTGCAAATACTCAGTAATAAATTGTTCTTTCCACAGAGCGCAAGGCGGATTTTTCTTTCCTACGTTTCTTTCTTCCTTTGCTGGGGCGCCAATGGGAGGCTGGCTTTCCCACCTGGCCCTGGCTGCCTGTGCCCATAAATTTGCCTATGCAATGCCTGTTTACGGGTCGCTGATGGAACATGGAGCTGGTGCATTTTGCAAGTGCTGGGTAGATAATCATGGTAATTGATGTTTGGAGCTGTGAGCTCCTAGGAGCACAGGGTCTCTTTCTCCCAGTGAGGCCCTGCTCTCTGTTATCAGTCCAGCCCATAATTAAATATCACTCTTTTACAATATGTTTCAGGCTCCTTAATGAGTCTAAAGCAGAAAGAGTCACCTCTTTCCCCTCTGAGCTTTATTTGCTTGTCATTAAACAATGTTATTGAGCTGCCTTCTTTCCCTCTGTTACCAAACCCGCATCATTTCCGTTTTATAATTGCACAATTAGAGCCAAGGCTTCACTTTCATACATCAGCAGGCCCTGCGTGTGCGTGTGCGTGCGTGCATGTGTGCACGCATGTGTGTGTGTG
>JADRCD010191543.1:0-46835 GCA_019843815.1 Montemys delectorum | reverse complement strand
TTATTCCTATCCTAATTAACAGTAATTTATTTTCAAGGACATTAATTTTCATGAACTCTTTTTCATCTCTGTTGATAGATGACATGAAGAAATAGTTATCATGTGATTTTGTTTGTTTTTGTTGTTGTTGTTGTTTATTCAAGATAGGGTTTCTCTGAATAACCCTGGCTGTCTTGGAACTCACTCTGTAGACCAGGCTGGCCTCAAACTTTGAAATCTGCCTGCCTCTGCCTTCCAAGTGCTGGGATTAAAGGAATGCACCACCACCACCTGGCCATCATGTGCTTTCTTATTATAAGCAATAAAGAAGAAAATTTTGTATGTTTTCTGTTGTCTAGAACAGACTTAATTCTAATTCACTGACAATTATACCTCTCCTACGGATTATAAATATGAAAAGTTTGGTAACTAAAAACTCTTACCAAAACGGAAATTTGATGATTAACTTTGAATGTATTATGTAGACAAAGGGGCTTTAAACCTTTCATACTCATGTATTAATTCCTGTCAATCACTTCAAAATTCTAATTTGAATATTGAAAGAATAGACATGATTTTATAAATCTCTCATTTTCCTAAATTTAAGAGCAAACTTAAAAATTGAGCTAATTTAGAACTATTATATTACTGTTAGTGTTTATCTACAATTACATATTTATCTACATGTGGTTGTGTAAAGTAACCCTTTTCTTCTAAAAAGTTCTTTCTTTGGCCATGTGTTTCATCACAATGGAAAAATAGCTAACACACATTTTAAAAATTTGTACATTGCCAAATTTAAGGTGATTTTCATTATAAGTTAGTCTTTATAGTTGTTTTCCTATCACTACAGGTTATTTTTTATATTTTGTTTAGTTTTTTTATATAATACTAGAAAAGTAATGAGGGGTATACGATAATTCCTAATACAACGCTGAGAAAATATGGGAATTTTAGGTTATATGTCGATTGCATCCTCGTTTTTCACCAGTGTTATACATATTTGAGGGAACAAATATATCTACTAAAATGTAGTAGTCTGAATAAGAAATGTCCTCCATACATTCAACTATTTGAAAATATGGTCGGAATTTTTATGATGTTTAGGTAGATGATGCAACATTGATAAAATAAATAATTGAAACATCTTTGAAATTTCATACTCAGACCCACTTAACAGTTTGTTCATTTTGCTTTGAGTTTGTAATTGAAGACAGAAAATTTGAGCTTTCTATTCCTGCCATGCTGCTTTCCCATCATGCTGGACTTTCATGCCTTTGCAACCAAAATCCAAAGTAAAACCCTTTCTTCTGAATGTTCCTTTGACCATCTTGTTTCATCACAAAAGAAAAATAGATAAGATGTACTTTTATGACGTGTGCAACAATGCCAAACTGAAGATGAATATTGAAGACTACAAAATTTTCCTATTTTTTTTAGGTTGTGAAAAAGTGAGCTGTAGATAAAAATATCATATAGATTATGATACAAGTAATGGAAATATTCTATGTTTATTTTTAACATTATTTTTGGCCATTTCCCCATAATTCACTAATTAGGCTAAATATACTTCACTGAAAGTTAAGAGTTTAATATTATTTAATTGAAGCATGTACTACTTGAGAAACAAGATTTGGCATAAAATAAAATAGTTCAGTTCCTTTGTTAATGAGGCTAGGCTTCCATATATTGAAAGTGCATTTAATTCTTACCATCTAAGAAACTGACCCTACTTTCTAGGTAAGAGTTTTACCTACTCACTTTCTTTAGAGTTTCTAAGTGAGTCAGAGCTAAACAATTTAACTATACATTCCGATATAATAACAGATAGAGATCTTTTAGTAATACAGTTTACCTATGCAACACCACAGAAATATTTCCATATTATCATGTTCATAAGCTCATCAAATGACAAATTTAAGTTTTTACTGTTATTTCTAATATTCTTAAAAAGAATAATATAAGAAATTCTTCCAAACATGGGTCTATCATGAACATAAACTCACATATATGTGTATACATGTACATAATCAAAAACATATTCAAAAATTTGAATCCTAGTATTGATAATTGGTTATGAAGGGTGTTATAGTGATTGAATGTAATATCAAAATATTTAAAATGAAATAATATCCTGAAATTTCTTTGTACATAATACTAAAAGAGTTTCATCATTTTCTCATAGAAGGTGATGTCCTGATAACAAGAATGTAGTATTGTTTTGATGGTTTCCATGTATCACAGTAGAAGAGGAACAAATAAAATGAAAAATAAAAACATAGCTGGATATGCATCTTTATAACATGAGTGCTAAATATTTAAATAACCAATAAGACCCCAAAATAATTTCATCTTGGCATCAATACTACAAACTATTAATTATAAAAATCAGCTTTTGTTGTATATAGGAATGTGTATCATAGTTTTTATACTTTTAAAGTGTTGGGAATAATTATATTAAAGTTACAATAAATATTTAAGTATTGTACTGGCTGGTTTTGTGTGTCAACTTGACACAGGCTGCAGTTATCACAGAGAAGGGAGCTTCAGTTGGGGAAGTGCCTCCGTGAGACCCAGCTGTGAGGCATTTTCTCAATAAGTGATCAAAGGGGTAGGGCCCCTTGTGGGTGGTGCCATCCCTGGTCTGGAAGTCTTGGGTTCTATAAGAGAGCAGGCTGAGCAAGCCAGGGGAAGCAAGCCAGCAATAACCATCTCTCCATGGCCTCTGCATCAGCTCCTGCTTCCTGACCTGCTTGAGTTCCAGTCCTGACTTCCTTGGTGATAAACAGCAATGTGGAAGTGTAAGCCAAATAAACCCTTTCCTCCCCAACTTGCTTCATGGTCATGATGTTTGTGCAGGAATAGAAACTCTGACTAAGACAAGTATATATGTATGTTTCAAAAGTATTTTTAGTTTAATATATGCCATCTCACATGCTAATACAGCTGTCATGTTCAATTATAAAGAGTATACAGATCTTAACCTATAATATATATTTCAAAAAGTTAGGTGGTCATAATGTAAGTGACATTTAAATATACTTTATGCATTTGTGTTAGCACTGATTAAAATGTTAATCATTCTCTCTCTGTCTCTGACTCTCTCTGTCTCTCTCTCTACGTCTGTCTATGTCTGTCTCTGTCTCTCTGTCTCTCTGTCTCTCTGTCTCTCTGTCTCTCTCTCTCTCTCTCTTTCTCTCTTGCATGTATGTGCATGTACAGAAGTAAATGATTCATATTTCAGGCAGAAAATGATTTTATTTTCAAGTATCTTTTAAAGCCAGCATTCACACTTGGAAGTTCTTAGTCCATCGTGTAGTTTATTAATTTTACCATAAATTACTTGATAGCTACTTATTGACTAAAAGTCACTGGTAATCTTTAGATGTCATCAATAATGATTATGTTTAGTATTTTGCAGACTCCTTTCCTATTACATTGATCAGCCTAGAAGATGACAACAGTGACACTTTTGTTTGTACGTTTATAATATTTTTTACTAGGTTTTTAAATAAATGAACAATTTCTCTCATACTTTTTACTTATCGTGCAGTAGCTGAAGTAGTCACTGGATGTCAGCATTGTTTCAGTTAGATCTCTTAGCAAGTATTATTTTCGACTAGTTAATTTATAACTTTAAAGGATTTTCAAAATTAAGATGTTATATGATATAATATATGAAACAAAGAAAAAGTATATATGATAGAACTGAAATGTCTTACAAAGAATGAATCATTATTTAACTATAGCCAAGTATATTACAAACATTGCATGTCATTGAGACAAAATAACCCACTTGGGATGAACAGACTAATTACTTTTGGCACTCAAATGCCCATAGCTTCGCCATGATGCATAGTATCATTAAAAATGTAAAATAGGAACTGGTATATCAAACTCAGCTTTTGCCTCAAACTGCTAGGATAATAGGCATTATCCACACCCACACCTCTCCAATATTGACATATTTGTAAGCCAACTAAAGGTAATTTCTCTAAGATAATACAATTCAAATTAAGCCAAGAAAAACTCTAATTTTAGTAAAAAAAAATGTTACATAGAGTAGTTTCCAAACCTTTTCTTACACATAATTATGCAATACCAGAATAATTTCCTTGCAATGCTAACATAATTTTGATTTGGCTTTTATAAAAAAAAGTAAGATATTTAGAGTATAACTGCCAGAATTATCATATAATATGCACTAAAAATCATTATGTATTAAGTCAAAATCACCCATAATAGTAGATTTTTTGGTTTTACTTATTTTTGTAGTATGCTTTAGTTTTCATCAATAATCTGATTAAATTTGAACTTTAAGCTTATTTTCCAAAGAATCCTTAGAATTTCCCAATGTAATCTTTTTCTGAACATCTTAGTTGTTCAAATTTATGTTCTGCCTACAGAAGTAGATGTGAGTAAATTTTCACTCTGATTTGAATTTAATTTAACATGTGCTTCAAAGAGTTATGTGGTAAAAGATTATTGTCCTGCTCATGGGTTATGGGAAATGATGCAATTTTGAGAATTTGGACATAATAAAGGAATTATTCTTTTGATAGTTTTATGATACTTAAAAGTTATAGAATGTTTAAGGAAGATGTTAGTTGTAGGTCACTGGAATTATGACCTCACATCTTTCCTGTATCTTGGTTTCCAATTGTCATGAAGTAAACCCTGCTTCAAATGTTTTCTTTGTCTTTGTCTTCCACTTTATCATAATGACACAGCAATGAGATCAAATGCCTCTGGACTGAACCTTGAGCCCTAGTTACTTATAACTCTACTAATAGTCTTACTAGTAATAATATATACAATTCTAGTTTTATTTCTTCAAAACATGTCAAACTTCTTGTGTCAAATACTTCTAGTTCTGTGACAAGTATCTGAGAAAAGCCACTTAAAAGGAAGTATATATTTATCCTGTATACTAACTTATTGTTCCAGATATCCAAGGGTTTTGTTTTGTTTTGTTTTGTTCCCTTTATACTAGGCCTGATGTGAAATATCATGGCAAACAGAGACTGAGGAACAACCTTTGTAGCTGTCAAAAAGCAGGTAGAGAGGGAAGAAAATGCTCTCAGAAGGGACAAGTGGCAGAGGACAAAGACAGTATGTCCTTTTTGTCCCCATGATATACTACTTCTCACTAAACTCAAGACTCTACCCTGACATTTCCACTGACACTCAATAATGTCATCAAATGATAAATTCAGCAATAGATTAAGTCACTTGTTAGAGAGCATCCCCCAAAAATCTATCACATGTCAATATTTGTAACCAAGCCAGAATCAAATCTTGCACACACATAGCTATGTAGGAATACTAAACCATAACAGGAATGAAGAAAACTCCTAAGAATAGGAAATTCTTACAAATCCTAAGAATAAACAGAAATATACTGACACATGTTGTTGGATTATCTTAAAGTTAGTTGTAGAGATTTTTATTAATTTTCAAATGAGAATAATTTCTAAAATATCAGCTACTTGAATGGCTTAATATTATTTTTTCTTTTACACTATTGGTGACATTTTCATTTTAGATTCTACTTTTGAAAATATAGTCACTAAATTCTAAGGATAAGGTATTTTTGTGGTTCATAGGAAACACAATTATCTGTTTATGTATACAGTGCCAATAAACTACTCTTTAGCATAAAATGCACATTTTTAATGCCAATTTATTACATGTTAAACAATAATTAAAAATGGACTTTTTTTTATAACTGTCAAACGTTTGGAAATCATTAGGAAATAAGGCTACTTGTCACAGAGTATCATCCTCTTGGTTGAATGTAGATTTTTTTTATTAATATAAAATAAAACTCAAGACATAATAGTAGCCACTAAAGCAGGTATAGCATGAACCTTTCTGTGACTAATAGACAATCAGACAGTAAACAGTTTGTTCATGATTAGTTTCCTATTAGCTTGAATTGGATTATACAAATCAATGAACAAATGAACAACAATATCACTTAAATGAATCTCATGTATAAACCTATTAAACACATGATATTGTGAGCATGGGGGCATATGTCTATAATGTCAGCATAAGCGGGGCATAGACAGGACAATTATTTCTTTCAGACTATTCTCATCAGAGTGAAAAACCTGCTTGGGCTAAATGAAATTCATCTCAAGAATTAAAAGGGCCATAATTGGTGTAGACTGTTTCCTTGTGATATTATGATTCATTTCTATAATACCTTGTAAGTGTGCTATTGAGTCATGCCTAATATGAATATTAGAGAGTAAATAATCTTATATCCCTCAAATTCATGTATATATTAAAATTCTAAGCCCAAATGTGATAGGATTAATTAAAAAGCAAGATACAAAATCCTTAGCTGATATATTGTTAGCTATTTTTCTCTTATGTAATAAGATTTATATTTTATAGATAATAATGGCTTTCCTGGTCAGGTTTATTTTATTTTTGTTATAATGCATCTTAAGTGCAAGACTACCATATTGTTTTTAATATAAAAACATGTATACACACTTCAAAATTCAGTTTGTCAAAACATTTTCACAAGGACATTACCTCATTATTATTTCATTTAGTTATGTGTATAATTTACTCTTTAATTTACACTGTATATTTAGTAATCTGAAATTGAAAACATTAAACACTAAGCAACAGCCATCTTCCATCTGGTGTGTTCCTCTACCTACCACTCCCCACACCCAACAGCCTACCTGTTTTCCAGGAGATCTGCCATAACCAGAGACACAGATGAATCACCTGCCATAATACCTACTACAATGGAGACCCTCACAAATTCCAGTGGACACAAAACTTATCCTCAGTGAAGAAGCGCCATCTTCCATTAGTTCTGCACCTCCATCCTGGGCAGATGAGTGTGCCTGTCTCCTTCCCATACCCCACAGCCTACATGTCTCACAGGAGGTTTTCAATAACCAGGGACAAAGGAGGACTGCTCTAACTAGAAACATAGAAGGCCTGCTCTAACCACTGACACAGTAGCCCCACCCCCAACCCCAATGCCCAACCAGAGTCAGCACTGCCTGACTCCTAAGAGGGAGGCTCCAGTAACGGATATCCAGACCAGTATACACCAGAGTTAACCATATGTTGAGAGGGAAGCACAAGAACATAAAAGCAACAGAAGCCAATGTTATTTGGCAACATCAGAACCCAGTTCTTTCACCACAGCTAGCTCTGGATTCCCAAACTCACCTGAAAAGCAAATTTTTGGCCTAAAATTCCATCTCATGAACATATAAGTCCTCAAGGGTGATTTGCAAACTTTTCTTAAAGGAATCCAGGAAAATACAGGTAAACAGGTGTAAGTCCTTAAGGAGGAAAGAAATAAATCTCTTTAAAAATACAGAAAAATATAATTAAACAGGAGAAGGAATTGAACAAAACTGTCCAAGGCCTACAAATGGAAAGAGAAGCCATAAAAGAATCACAAATGGGGGCAACCCTGGAGATCGACAACCTAGGAAAGAAATCAAGAGCTACCGATGATACAGATGATATCTACAACTATCATCAACAGAACATAAAAGATAGAAGAAAGAATCTCAGGTGTAGAAGATATGGAGTCAACAGCCAAAGAAAATACAAAGTGTGAAAATCTCCTAGCCCAAAACATCCAGGAAATTCAGGACATAGTGAAAAGCCCAAACATAAAAACAATAATAGAAGAGAGCGAAGATTCCCAGTTCAAAGGGCCAGAAAACATTTTCACAAAAATCATAGAAGAAAAGTTCCCCAACCTAAAGAAAGAAATAACAATAATCATAGAAGCAGTCTAATGAACACCAAATAGATTGGACCACACAAAAAATCCTCCCTCCACATAATAATCAAAGCATTAAATACACAGTAAAAAGACAGAATATTAAAGTCAGTAAGGGAAAAAGGCCAAGTACATATAAAGGCAGACCTAGCAGAATTACATCAGACTTCTCATCAAAGACTCTTAAAGCCAGAAGATGCTAGAAAGATGGCATGCAGATCTAAGGGGAAAACAAAGTCCAAGCCAGGCTATTATTCCAGGAAAACTGTCAATCACCATAGATGGAGGAACCAAAGTATTCTATGACAAAACCAAATTTAAACAAGTTCCTTCTTCTAATCCATCCTTACAGAGGATACCAGAAGGAAAACTCAAACATACAGAAGAAACTATACCCAAGAAAATAAAAGAAAATAATACTCTTGCAACAAACCCAAAAGAAGAGAAACACACACACACACACACACACACACACACACACAATGCCACCTCCAACAACAAAAGTAACAGAAACTTACAATCACTGGTCTTTAATAACTTTCTACATCAATGGTTTTATTTCCCTAATATAAAAATATAGGCTATCAGACTGGGTATATAAACATGATCCAGTGCTTTGCTACATAAAAGAAACACATTTCAGTAGCAAAGACAGTTACTACTAAAAATAGAAGGCTAGAAAAAAGTTTTCCAAGCAAATTATACCAAGAAACAGGATGGATGGAGTAGCCATTCTAATTTCCAATAAGATAGATAGCAACCAAATTTATCAAAAGAGATGGAGAAGGACACTTTGTACTCATCAAAGAAAAAATATACACCCAGATGAAGTCTCAATTATGAGCACCCATGCTCCAAACCATCAACAATTATAAAAGAAACTTTACTAAATCTCAGAACACTCATTTAACATCACAAGATGTTTTACCAATGGACAGGATATGAAACAAATTAAACAGAAACACAGTGAAAGTAGCAGAAGTTCTGAATCAAATGGACTAAACATATGTATACAGAACATAAAACACCCTAAAACAAAAGAATATATCTTCTTCTTAGAACTTCATGGTACCTTCTACAAAACTGACCATATCATCAGACACAAATCAAGCAACAACAGATACAAGAAGATTGAAATAACCCCATGCATTATGTTAGATCACTATGGACTAAGGCTGTACTTCAATAACATCAATTAATCATAGAAATTGAACAACTCTCTAATTCGGTCAGGGAAGAAATAAAAAAAAAAAATCATTAAGGTTTTCCAGAATTCAATGAAATGAATGCACAGCATAACCAAATTTATGGAGTGGGGCAAAAACTGGGTCACACATCTACTTGGGGCTAGAGCCACTGGACAAAGCAGATGTAGGCAGTTTGACAGAATGCAACCCCAGGAATGGCAGGGCTGGTGTTGGACTGTAAGATACCAAAGGATCTCACTCTGGGGATGAGGATGACACAGTCTAGGGGTCCCCATGGACTTGTTGGAGTCAGGTTCCAACTCTTGAGTACCACAGATGTGGATGGGGGCCATGCAGAAGAGCCAGCTCTGGATCTCTGGCCAGACAGGTGCCAGAGATGCCAGGTTCTCGCTCTCAGATATTCCAGATGCCCACTGTATGTCTTTGAAGAACTGAGAACATAGTGGGAACCCTCAGGTGGACTCTGGCCCAGGGGCCGAGGGAAAAGGGTAGGAGGAGAGCTCTAGCAGGTAACCATGGGGAGGAGAGAGTCTATCTAGCTTGGCAGGCTGCTTGGTTTGGCTGATGTGTCTAGAGCACAGGGAGGCTTCCCAGTAGGGAGGTTAGACACATGGCTCTGTAGACAGAGACCTGCACTATTTCTCCACCATGGTGAGTCCTTATGAGCAAAGACAATCTGGTTTTAAAGCATTTATTGCAGAAAGGCAGAGTGAGTAGGGAAGTAGAAGGTGGCCATGGCTATGTGGAGAGAAGGGGGAATGGAACGGGGAAAGGGGGAGTCAGAGGGCAAGAGAGAAGCAAGAGAGTAAGAGAGCAAGAGAGGCAAGAGAGTGAGGAGGGGATAAGTGGCTCCTTTTATATTGGGCTGCGCCATCTTGGTTGTTGGCAGGTAACTGTGGAAAGGAGCATACCTGGCTGTTGCCTACGTGACTGATGGCCACATACCTCTCTGTGGGGGTGGGAATGGTGCTGTGAGGTGTGGATGAACTCCTACTGTCCAGTAAACACAGAAGTCACTGCTGACAAGGTCTGTGTACAGTTTACAACCCACATTATGGGACACAGTGAAAGCAGTACTAAAGGAAAATTCATAGCACTAAATGCCTTCATAAAGAAAGTGGAGAGCAACTTAATAGCACACCTGAAAGCTCCAGAAAAAAAAAAAAACAAGCAAACCCACTCAAGTGGGAGTAGAAGGCAAGAAATATTCAAATTCAGGGTCGAAATCAACCAATTAGAAACAAATAGAACAATACAAAGAATGAAAAAAAAAAAAAAAACAAGACATGGTTATTTGAGAAAATCAACAAGATAGATGAACCTTTAGTCAAACTAAAAGAGGGCACAGAGACAGTATTCAAATTAAGGAAATTAGAAATAAAATGGAGGCTCAAAAACAGAAAACTAAGCAAATTAAAAATATCATCAGATCTTACTACAAAAGCCTATACTCAACAAAACCAGAAAATCTAGTCGAAATAGATGATTTTCTAGACAGATATCATGTACCAAAGTTAAATCAAGATCAGTTTAACTATCTAAACAGTCCCATAACCCTTAAGAAAATAGAAGCAGTCATTAAAATCCTCCCAACCTGCAAAATTCCATAGCCAGGTGTTTTTAGTGCAGATTCTACCAGTCCTTCAAAGAACAGCTAATACCAGTACTCCTCAAAGTATTACAAAAAACAGAAACAGAAGGAACACTACCTTATTCATACTATGAAGCCCCGTTACTCTGATACCTACACCACACAAAGACTTTACAAAGAAAGAGGATTTGAGACCCAATTTCTTTGTGATTATCAATGTAAAAATTCTCACAGAAGTTCTCACAAAACAAATACAAGAAGATATCAAAATAATCATTCACCACAATTAAGTAGACTACATCCCAGGGATATAAGGGTGGTTCAAAATGCAAAAATCTATCAATGTAATCCACTATATAAACAATTTCAGAGGAAAAATAACAAATGATCCCCTCAGTAGATGCTGAAAAAGCCTTTGACAAAAATATAACCCTGATCTCAATCCATACTAAAAGCAAAAGTGATAATAACTTCATAGTTTTGGTACAGAGATAGACAATTTGATCAATGAAATAGAATTGGAGAACCAGAAATAAGTCCACACAGATATACTGAATCTAACAAAAGAGAAATTGAGAAATAATCTCAAATGCATTGGGACAGGGGGAAATTTCCTAAATAGAAAACAAAGGGGAACATGTGAAACTGAAAAGTTTCCATAAGGCAAAGGACACTATCAAAAGGACAAAACAACTTACTGATTGGGAAAAGATCTTCAAACCCCTATATCAGATAGAAGACTAATATCCAAAATATACAAAGATCTCAAGAAGTTAGTCTCTAAAAAACCAGATAAACAAATTAAAAATGGGCTACAGAGCTAAACAAGAAATTCTCAATACAAGAATTCTGAATGGCCCAGAAGTGTTTAAAGAAACCTTCAAGATCCTCAGTTAACAGTGAAACGCAAATCAAAATGACTGTGAGATTTCAATTTACACAGTAATAATGGGTAATATAAAAACTCAAGAGACAATCCATGTTGGCGAGGATGTGGAGAAAGAGAAGCACTCTTCCATTGCTGGTTTGATTACAAACTGGTACAACCATTCTAGAAAACAATCTGGCAGTTCCTCAGAAAATTGGAAATAGTTCTATGTGAATACCTAGCTATATCACTCCTGGACATATACCCAAAAAGTGTTCCACAACACTCCAAGGATATATACTTCACTATGTCCATATCAGCCTTATTCATAATAACCAGAAGTGGTAAGCAACCTAAATGCCCCTCAAGTGAAGAAATGATACTGCAAATATGGTTCAGTTTTAGGATATAATACTATTTAACTACTATAAATAAAGACATCATGAATTATTCAGACAATTTTGATGAAACTAGAAAACATCCGTAGTCAGGTAACACAGACCCAAAAGTACATGCATGGTATGAAATTACTAATAAGTCAATTTTAGCCAAAAAGTTCAGAATACTCATGATATACCTCACAGATCATAGGAAGCTGAACAAAAAGGAAGGCCCATGTCTGGATACTTGGAATGAGGAACAAAATAATCATGGGAGGCAGATTGAGTGAGGGAGCTAGGCAGGATATGGAAGGAGAAAGAAAAAAGAGGGGACAGTATCAGGTATGAGAGGAGAAAGAATAGAAGCACAGTGGGCCAGAAGAATGAGTAGAAATATGAAACATTGTAAGTTGGCAGACAATGGGAACCTCTAGAAAGTTTCAGAGGCCTGGGATATGAAATACTCTAGGGACTCAATGGGGATGACCTTAGTCAAAACACACAACAGTAGGGAGATGGAACTGGAAGAGACCATTTCCAATAAATAGACATGATCTTCAGTTGAGTCATCAGGCCATCCATGAATCTTCAAAATTTTTGACACAGAATTTATCTTTTAGCTTTGTTTAGCTTTGGCAGTGGCATTCCAAAGCACTACCATTCCAGAGATCCTGGTGCAAAGGCAGGAGAATAAAAGATGCTACTCATGCTGGAGTATCAACCATTTTAAAAATGAGTGTCCTAAAAAATCAGGGATCACAGACAGCAATCAGGAGCCGCTCCGAGAGTCTGTGCTCATTGCAAGAGGGGAAAACATTGAGCCAAAGAGTGTCTAATTAAAAAGGATTTTCAAAACAATACCTGGTCAAAAAACAAGTCCAGGGGCCAGCCATGGGCCCCGTTCTTAAAACAACAAGCAGTATATGGGACCATGAGGCTGCTGACAAGCCAGGAAGATCTGTATCTGAGCTCTCCAGAGCAACCCCAGGAAGCGAAGGAGTGGATCTACATTCCACCTGCCACACAGTACTAATCCCAGAGATGGGAGTTAAGATTTTGTCCACTGGGGTTTTTGGGCCTCTACCTTCAGAGACTTGGCGGTTTGTCTTAGGAAAAAGTAGCACAATTGTGAGTGGATTGGAGATTTATCCAGATTTATCCAGGATTATCAGGGAGAAATTAAGATTATGGCTTCCTCACCACGTGGTGTCATTACAGTACTTGCTAATCAGAGAATTGCTCAGCTTATTTTGATTCCTTTATATCCTATGTCTTCTAATGCTATTACTAATGAGAAAATACAGAGTTGTTCTGATTCTCCTGAAGTATTTTGGGTACAATCTATCACTAATAAAAGACCTAATCTTAAATTAATTATTGAAGGATAAAGGTTTGAAAGTTTAATAGATACTGTAACGGATGTAACTATTATTAGAGAACAGGACTGGCCCACAACTTGGCCTTTGACTGAGGCAATCACTCTTCTCCAAGGAAGTGGCTATGCCAATAACCAAAATGAAGCTCTAAGCTTCTAACCTGGAGAGATAAAGAAGGTAGTTCAGGGCAGATCCAGTCATATATCATGTCAAATCTGCCTGTCACTCTGTGGGGGAGAGATCTGTTATCACAGATGGGGTTGGTTTTGTGCATCCCTAATGAGTTAGCTAATAAACAGAGGTCAAAACAGGACATTATAACATACAGATGCCATAAGCCTCGTTCTAATAGTAAAAGTTTAAAACATTTTCTGTGATGGCCACTATCTTGCCTGTGCCCCATGCAGATAAAATTCAGTGTGTTAATAATATTCCAGTGTGGGTTGATCAGTGGTCTTTATCTCAAGATAAAATAGAAGCACCTTCTTTGCTAGTACAGGAGCAATTAGAAGCAGGACATCTGAAGGAATCCAATTGCCCGTGGAATACTCCCATATTCATTATCAAGAAAAAGTCAGGTAAATGGAGACTACTACAAGACTTAAGTAAATGAAACAATGGTAATTATGGGAACACTACAGACTGGATTACCATCTCCAGTGACAATTTCAACAGAATTTTACAAGATAGTTATGGATTTAAAGGACTGTTTCTTTACAATTCCTTTTCACCCTGAGGATTGTGAGAGATTTGCTTTTAGTGTTCCATCTGTTCATTTTAAGGAACCTATGAAAAGATATCAATGGACAGTCCTTCCTCAAGTCATGCCTAATAGTCTTATGTTATGTCAGAAGTTTGTGGCACAGGTCATTGACCCTATAAGAAAAAAATGGCCAATGATATATATTGCCCACTACACAGATGATGTCCTATTAGTAGGAAAAATTCCTCAAAAAGTACTTTTATGTTATATAGACTTACAAGTTGCCTTAAATGAGAAGGGACTACAGATAGCTCCAGAAAAGGTGCAAACTCAGGATATGTATAATTATTTAGGTTTTACACTTACAGATCAAGCTGTTATTCCTCAAAAGATAGTTATTTGTAGAGACAAATTAAAAACCTTAAATGATTTTGAAAAATTATTAGGTGAAATCAATTGGCCTTGTCCCTACATAAAGCTTCCTACAGGAGATCAGGAGATTTGAAGCCCTTATTTGATATTCTCAGAGGTAACTCTGATCCAAATTCTCCTAGATTTTTAAGTAAAGAAGGAATGTCAGCCTTACAACAGGTAGAAAAAGCTATTGAAAATTAATTTGTTACTTACACACATTATTCTTTACCTTTGCATTTATTAATTTTTAGTACAACACATGCTCCTACAGTGCTGTTATGGCAGAAAGCACCTCTAATGTGGATACATTCAAGGATGTCTCCTAAACGTAATATCTTGCCATTTTATGAGGCTGTTGCCCAAGTAATTGTGCTTGGTAGGAAACAAGCACTGACTTATTTTGGCAAGGAGCCAGATGTTATCATTCAGCCTTTTACTTTGGAGCAAGACTCCTGGTTAAAACAGCATAGCACAGATTGGTTGTTTGCCCAGATAGGATTTCAAGGAATTAGAGATAAATCATTATCCCCAGGATAAATTAATAAAATTCTTAAATGTGCATGAAGTAATTTTTCCAAATATAATTTCTTTGCAGTCCTTAAATAATGCCCTTGTGGTATTCACTGATGGTTCCTCTAAAGGAAAAGCTGTATATCTATTTAATAGTCAATTGATGGTCATAGAAATTACTGGTCTCTCAGCTCAATTAGCTGAATAACAGCAGTATTAAAGGTGTTTGAAGCTGTATCTGATGCTTTAAATCTCTACACAGACAGGTTTTACATAGCCGAAACAGTACCGTTGTTGGAGACATGTGGTACATTTAATTTCAACACCACAGCAGGAGCCTTGTTTTCACAATTACAAAATATCATTCTTGCGCCAAAAAATCAGTTTTATATTGGTCATATACAGGGTCATTCAGACCTACCAGAGCCATTAGTCAGAGGCAATAATCTCATTGACAGAGCTCTGGTAGGAGAAGTTTTAGTTTCAGATGCTGTTTCCTTAGCAAAATGATAAATTCCACCTGTCTAGCTAGACTCTGAGGCTTAAACATAAGATTTCCAAAGAGCAAGCAAGAATGATTGTGAAACAATGCCCTAAGTGCGTTATTTTATCTCCAGTTCCACATTTAAGGGTCAATCCAAGAGGCCTTATGCCCAACCAAATTTGGCAGATGGATGTAACTCATGCAGAATTTGGAAAGCTTAGATACATGTCTGTATTGACACTTGTTCAGGATTTATGTTTGTGTCCCTGCATACAGAAAAAGTCTCTAGAAATGTAATTGATCATTGTTTACAAGCCTTTAATATTATGGGCTTACCCAAAGTGATTAAAACTGATAATGGACCAGGTTACACTGGTAAAAACTTTTTGTCTTTTTGCAAAAAATTTGGCATTAATCTTAAAACTGGAATCCTATATAAGCCTATGGGACAAGGAATCGTTGAGTTAGTACATCATATGCTTAAAAACTGGCTTTTGAAAATGAAGGGGGGAAATCATCTGTTCCCTCCAAAATCTCCAAAGGCACACCTTGCCTTTGGGCTTTTTATTTTGAATTTTTTGCAGACTGACGTCAAAGGTCAGTCCTCTGTAGACAAATATTGGCATCCTAACACTTCAAGTTCATTTGCCATGGTACATTGGAGGGACTCACTCACCAATGCCTGGCATGGGCCTGACCCTGTCTTGGTCTGGGGCAGAGGGTCCATATGCATTTTTTCTCAGAAAGAGGATGGAGCATGGTGGTTTCCTGAAAGGCTAGTCCATCAAGTGGACTCAGAGCCACAGCCTTCTTAGCAAGTGTGCTTAAACACACTGCTGAGAAGTCTTTTTTTTTTCTTTTTCTTTTGTTTTCATTTATTTTTAGCTGACAGCCTTTTCTGTCAGCTTTGAATATGCTTCTTCCCCTTTTACCCGGAAAACTGCTTATTCCTGAAGCTAAACAAACAATCAATACACAGGCTCACGCTCAGAATAAAGAGGTTCTGACTACCTTTGCAGTGTTAACATTCCAAAAGCCGGCACCATCCTGAAGGTTGCTGGCCTAACCCTACTAATTTGCTTGTGAATTGAGATCTGTTCCCTAGGTAACCGCCTCCAGACTTAAAGTCAAAAATTTGCAACTCAGAGGCCTGCACTCAGCTTCAGCACCTTGGTGAGAAACCTTGTAAAAACTTCAAAGAGGCAGTCTTCAAAAAACTGGTGGCAGTTTCTTGGACTTGACAGATCAATAAAGACATGTCTTGGCATTAGGTGCGCAGAAGAGGGGTGCATGTTAAAAACTTGTGTTCCACAAGTTAGGACTTTGGCAGAAATCCACCTAAGACAGAGGCATGCTCCGAGTGGCTGTGTTTTGAAAAAACACGTAATAAACCCAGTTTTCAGTGTCAAACTAGATGCACGTGACCTCAATGACAGGTTAAAGATATCTGCCAGTGGTATTAAATACCACATGGTTATAAGGATCTAAGCACGGTAAAAATCCCCATGCAAAACTGTGCCGTTTGATCATGCCTTAGTCCTCCTTTTGTCTAATAGACAAGGGAGGAGATGTTGACTCCTTCCCCTTGCCTCAGCTCTGCGGCAGAGCTGACAGCCTGAGATTGGAAGCAGACACCTGTTGGGCCTAGACAACGGCCCACTACTCTGCAGTTCACCTTTGAGAATTTCGAAGGAAGCTACACCTGGCTGCCTGCTCGCCTACCTGCATGAGAACTTTTGAGTTTGCAGAGACCTTGGCATCTTCTTGTCTGCAGCCTTGTTTATATTATGCATATACCTTGTGCCTAGAGATTTTTGTTTTCATTTCTTGCCTGCCAATAAATGTTCAAAATACCCCCCAAGTAAAGAGATGCCTTGATAAGATTTTACTTGTCGTCCGGGCCGTGTCTCTTTGTTCTCCCAACCCGTTTCACTTTACAGGTCTTATCTGACCTCTGGATGACACAAACATTGACCAGAGTGGGGCTGCGGGACGGTTCCACTCAACAAATACTTGAAATTCCTTTTGGCAGAAAAGAACCAATACATAGGTTATAATGTTACCTTGATTTTGACAATTATTTTTTAATTCTAACATCAGAATTAGCATTACTTTAATTGTTTAAGCAAATTGAATAACCAGCTGCTATTACTCGAATGAAGAGGATATAGAAAATCTACACTTAAACAAATTTTAATTGAACATGCTAATTGGGAAACTCTAGAGTTTCTGAAATGTAGAACTTTGATAAATGTCAAATAGCTCAGACCCTCCAGAGGACAGGAAGATATTAGTTTCTCACATTAAAGTACTGATGCATGTAACTATATTGATACCTTCAAACTCTTGATACAATAGGTTGCCCAGTCAGTGAAACAAACAACTGATGATACTTGATCACCCATAAGGCTGAGAAAAGTCATATTCTAATCTCAGCATTTTGGTAAGCATTATGTGAGAAGAAACTCAGAAATGCATGGTAAAGCTGTACAAAGTATTTTCTATTCATAGGATTATGTTTTTCACCCAGTTTTATGTCAACATAGAGGCAACGTTGTTTCATATATGAAGGAATAAGATTTTGTCCTGCAATTTGAACTCATTAATGGCTGGGGTTATGTTACAATTTGATGAAGAAAACAATGGCTGGAAAATCACTATCAAAACAAAATTAGTTACACTGTTGATTTAATATAGTAAAAGACATATTTAATGAACAGTGCATTCCTTTAGAAAACATGATTATGGGTTTATAATTGGTATAAAGAATAATAGTTGTATGAATATGTCATTTTTGGTTAACTTATAAACATACAATTATTTACTGTCCTCTTTCTGCCTACCAATTTCTCTCTTCAATGCTTCTTTTCCATGCTCCTAGCACCAGTGGTTCCAATACACTCTCCACTCTCTTCTATCAAAGGCTCCTTTTTCCTTCACAGTAAACTCTTTTCATTTTGTGATCATGTCTTAGGGTTTTACTGATATGAATAGATACCATGACCATTGAAACAGTTAAAAAGGAATGCATTGAATTGGGTCTTCCTTAGGGTTTAGAGGTTTAGTTCATGTTAATTATGGAAGAAAACATAATGACATGCAGGAAGACATGGTGGTGGAGTAGGAGCTGAGAAGTCTACATCTTAATGAATATCTGAGACTTCAAAAGTTGCCACAAGTGACATTCCTTCTTGAACAAGATCACACCTAAATTGGATAAGTACAAACCTCATAATAATGCCATTCCATTATTCAATGCCATTTTTATTCAAACCAGCACAGAATACTACTCATATTCACTCCCATAAATTAAAAAAAGAATGAAATATTTTTAGTAAAATCACTAAAAAAAAAAAAAAAGAAAGAAAGAAATCTAGACAAGCATGCTTATCCATGAATGAGAAGCTTGTAGGATATAAAATGGATAGAGCTAGACAAAAAGACATTCTCTATTGAGTATTATAGTGCTTATAGTTAAAACAAAAAAGCCAGAATAATGACAGGTTTTGAAAGCTGCAAGGGAGAAGGAGCAAGTCAATATAAATGTAGGCCCTTGAGAATATCAGCTTTTTTTTTTTTTTAAAGAAATTTAGATCCAGGAGAGTTTGGACTACCAAAACACAATTAACTGAAAAGTTGGTTTGTGTAAAAATGAAAGAGTTGAGGTCCTTATCCACTTGGACTTGAGCTTTTTTCAAGGAGATGAGAATGGATTAGTTTGCATTCTTCTACATGCCAACCACCACTTGAACCAGCACCATTTGTTGAAAATGCTGTCTTTTTTCCACTGAATGGTTTTGGCTTCTTTGTTAATGATCAAGTGACCATAGGTGTGTGGGTTAATTTCTGTGTCTTCAGTTTTATTCTATTGATCTACCTGTCTTAATATGTACCAATACTATGCAGTTTTAATCACAATTGTTCTATAGTACAGCTTAAGGTCTGGGATGGTGATTCCACCAGGAGTTCTTTTATTGTTGAGAATAGTTTTTGCTATCCTAGGTTTTTTGTTATTCCAGATGAATTTGCAAATTGATCTTTCTATTGCTCTGAAGAAGTGAGTTGGAATTTTGATGGGTATTGCATTGAATCTGTAGATTACTTTTGGTAAGATGACCACATTTACTATGTCAATCATTCCAATCCATGTACATGGTTAATATTTCCATCTTCTGAGGTCTTGAATTTCTTTCTTAAGAGACTTGAAGTTTTTAATCATACAGATCTTTCACTCACTTGGTTAGAGTCACACCAAGATATTTATATTATTTGTGACTCTTGTGAAGGCTGTTTTTGCCTAATTTTCTTCTCAGCCCATTTATCCTTTAAGTAGAGAAAGGCTAGTGATTTACTTGAGTAAATTTTGTATCCAGCTACATTGCTGAAGTTGTTTCTCAGCTACAGGAGTTCTCTGGTGGAATTGTTGGGGTCACTTAAATGTACTATCATATCATCTGCATATAGTGATATTTTGACTTCTTCCTTTCAGATTTTTATCTCTGTGACTTCCTTTTGTTGTCTACCTGCTCTTGCTAAAATGTTGAGTACTATATTGAATAGACAGGGAGAGAGTGGCCAGCCTTGTCTTGTTGCTGAATCTAGTAGAAGAGAAAGTGAAGAAAGAACCTTAAACACATAGGCACAGGGGAAAAATTCCTAAACAGAACATCAATGTATCAAGCTGTAAGATCAACAATTGACAAGTGGGGTCTCATAAACTTGGAAAGCTTCTGTAAGGAAAAAGACAGTCAAAAGGACAAAACAACATCTTACAGATTGGGAAAAGATCTATACCAACTCTACATCTGATTGTAGAATATTATCAAACACATAAAAAGAACTCAAGAGTTTACGTTCCAGAAAAAAAAATCCAAATAAAAAATGGGATATAGAGGTCTCAATTGAAGACTCTAGAATGGCCAAGAAGCATCTAAATATTCAACATCCTTAGTCATCAGAGAAATGCAAATCAAAAGAACCCTGAGATTCCACCTGATTCCAGTCAGAATGGCTAAGATAAAAACCTCAGGTGACATCAGATGCTGGCAAGTATGTGGAGAAAGGGGAACACTTCTACATTGCTGGTGGGATTGCAAGCTGGTACAACTACTCCAGAAATCTGTCTAGTGGTTCCTCAGAAAAATGGATACAGAACTACTTGAGGTCCCTGCCATACCACTACTGGGCATGTACCCAAAAGATTCTCCAACATATAACAAGGATACATACTTTATATGTTCATAGCTTCCTTATTTATAATAGCCAGAAATTGGAGACAATTCAGATGTCTTCCAACAAAGGAATTGATACAGAAAATGTGGGACATTTACACAATGGAGTACTACTCAGGTATTAAAAACTATGACTTCATGAAACTCACAGGTAAATGGATGAAACAAGGAAATATCACCTCGAGTGAGGTAATCCAGTCCAAACACACACATACACACACACACACACACACACACACACACACACATGATACCTATTCACTGATTAGTAGATATTAGAAAAAAATCTTGGAATATCCACAATACAATTCAGAGACCATATGCCATATGAAGCTCAAGAAGAAGGAAGAGCAAAGTCTGGGTACCTAAGTCCTACTTAGAAGAGGGAACAAAATAATCATGAAAGGTATAGGGAGGGAAGGGAATGAGAGGAAGAGAGGATGAGGGAAGGTAAAGGGGGCAGGAGGAGACCTGGGAGAGGTATAGAGGATTAGGAATTTTTTTTAAAAGATCCATTTACTTTATGTAAATGAGTGTTTGATGTATACTTGCATGCCAGAAAATGGCATCAGATCACATAATGGATGGTTGTGAGCCACCATGTGGTTGCTGAGAATTGAACTCAGGACCTTTGGAAGAACAGTCAATGCTATTAACCACTGAGCAGTCTCTCCAGCCTGAGGATCAGAAAATTGAAAGGAAGTATGTGGTAGTAGGGGTATGGGGAACTGGGAATAGCCACTAGAAAGTCCCAGGAAAGATACCAGGAAAGAAAGAAGTTCTCAGGACCCAAAGGGATGACAATAGCAGAAACATCCAACAAATATGAGATAGAATATGTAGAGACCATATCTAGTGGCTAGACATGGCCCCTGACTGAGGAATGTTGCCGCCCACCAATCTCAAAAACTTTAACCCAGAATTGTTCATGTATAAAAGAAATGAATTCATTAGAATTTTTGAACATATTTTAAATCAGTTGAAATTTGAATGAGATTATTAGTGGTTTGGGGTAAGCTTTAAGAAGATTTGTTTTAAACATTATTCGTATATTTTATGTGAGTGTAGATGCTTTTTTACCATTGTGATACCACTGTGCTGTGTCAGTGGAGCACAATAGCTTGTGATCTCAAGTCAAAATGTTTTTTTAGCCCTAGATGTAACATAGTTGTAATTTAAACCTATTCAGTTCTACTCGCAGTGTTCACTGAATACTGAAGTAATATTGTAAATATTTTTCTTCAGTAATCCATTTTGTAAATCATACCAAGTTTGAGTTGATGACCTGAAGTCCAGGCAGTTAAAGGTAGTGTATGTTCAGAAAGCTGGTAATAAACAATTGGTCAAGTTGAAGGAAGCAAGACACTGCCAAGTATTGTGAGTAGTATACAATTAGCTCTAAGGGAATGGTCACTCAGGAGCTAACGAGCAAGCCTCAATAGCTTGTTCATCTCCTACCCTTTAAACTATGTTTCAGGTGTTTATTGGAAATTATTAGGAAAGAGGCCTGAGAAATTTAGCAAATGCTAGTATTTGAAATGCTTTACACCTTCCTTTAGTTTGGTTTTTACAATTAAGCTTTACTGCTTGTAATTGAGAGAGCATTCTGGAATGTACTTGTGAGACTAGCCACAGGTCTTACCAGTCTTTATTGCCATTATTTTAAGGATCACATTCATTGGATATTAACAATGTCTTACATAGGGTCTCTTACCTCAGGGAAGATAATTTACTAGCAACTCCTGTATTATTATTGACAGGTTTTGGAGAACTACTTTGACATATCACATGTTAGCTACCAAATGCAAAAAAAGTATTATTTTATGTAGTTGCCCGCTGTCTGATACTGAACATTTCTCTAGATATTTAGGACCCTATTATTAAGTAATATTTAGATATGAAATAAACTTCTAAGTTCTGTCATTAGTTATACTTCATGTTGTCACTCTAGTGATACTATATTTCTTCAAATTTCCGAACATTAATACAGTTTTGTCCTCATTTTTCAACAGTCAGTTTAGTTGGCCCAAACTTAACTGCTCCAGTACAAACAAATCCTGATAATTTTATTTTTCTTGCTTTTTTTTCCTCCCTGGATCTCAAAGCAAGGTCTCCATCTTAAAATTCTTATAAAATCAGAGTCCTTTCAAAAGTGGTTTAAATTCCACTCATTTTAACATAGATTCAAAGTTACTTTTTAATAACATAAATAGATGCATATTCTAGATTGGCTAGATGTTCTACTTTCCAAGACAAAATTGTACAACATAGAGGCTCTTCACAATTAGATTATTTTTTTCGAACAAGAACAACTCATGAAAATAGGCCATGGTAGTAAAATGTGTATTTAAGAAGTAAAGTAACAAAGAAGAGATCACTAATGTCACAGAGTCAATTGCAAGTTTTGCCATTCTTTGAGATGCCAAGTGTTTCAATTCATATTTAATGATATTCAAATCATGGAAATTTTAACGTTTGTTCCAAAATATCAGAAACTGTAAAAATTAATTGTGAATTATTGGAAGAAAATACCATTACTTGTATACCTGACATTTAAAGTTTTTAGTTATGGAGTTGACATGTATTTTAGTATAATAATACAATGACTATTCTCTTGTAAAAGAAAAGGAAAAACTAGTAAAGAAAAAGTTTTAGTTGTTGTTATTTGCTGTATCGATTACTAATATTTTAAAATTTAATGCATTGCATACTTTTCTTTAGAATGCAGAAATCCCTCCTGGAGCTTTTATGCCTGTTGTAGAGCAATAAAGGACTGAAAAGCTTATCAGTATTTCAAGGTTTGTTTGACTTTAAGTATTAGTGTAAAAATTGGAGAGTCTTCTTTTTGGAGGGAAATGCTACTTAGATTAAAACGAAGCCATAATAGTATAAATATTTAGACAAAAAACTAGCAAGTACTTTAACTTGGCAGTGGAGTAGTATAGATGCTATGTCATCTGTAAGGCACTAGCTGTTAGACATCACTTTCTGGTTTCATGATTGTATATTACAATTACTGGTAGCAGTATAACAGTATAGTGTTCTTGAGAACACTTCACTGTACAATATTTGAAATTTTGTATTACTAGTAAAATTAAATAATATATTCCTGATTCCCCCTCAGCTTCATAATGGCTTTTTAAAAAGTAATGTTATTTAGTTTCCTCTAATTAGACTTTAATATCATAATGCATGAACAAGTAGTTCAGTTTTATAATAAAATTCTTAGCATAATAAAGTTGTTCTTAAAACATAAAAAAAAAAAAAAGAAATGCAGAGATAAAGACTGGAGAAGAGACTGAAAGACAGTCCATCTAGAGACAGCCCCACCTAGGACTCCATCCCATCTACAGAAACCAATTCCAGACACTCTTGCTCATGCCAAGAAATATTTGCTGACAGGAGCCTGGTATAGCTGTCCTCTGAGAGGCTATTCCAGTCCCTAACTTATATAGGTGCAGATACTCACAGCCAACTATCAGACTAAGCACTAGGATACCAATGGAAGAGTTAGAGGAAGAAATGAAGGACCTGAAGAGGATTGAAACCTCACAGGAAGAACAACAATATCAACTATCCAGAGAGCACCCCACCCCCAAGAGCTCCCAGGGACAAAACTACCAGCCAAAAAGTATGCATGGAGGGACCCATGGCTCAAGCTGCATATGTAACAGGGGATTGCCTTATCTTTCATCAATGGGAGGAATGCCTTTGGTCCTGTGAAGACTTGATGCCCCAGAGTAGGGGATGCTAGGGCATTGAGGCAGGAGTGGGAGGGTGAGTTCAGAAGCACCCTCATAGAAGCAGAAGGGAGGAGAGTGGGATAGGAATTTTCAGAGGGGAAACTGGGAAGAGGGACATTTGAAATGTAAATAAATAAAATAACCAATAATATCAATCAATAAATAAATAAGTGTTGGTAATCTTTTAGCCTAACTAATAAAAGACAGAGAAGGCACAGATAAAATAAATAGACAAGAGTGAGAGATTACGATAGACACTTAGAAAATTTAGAGAATATTATAGATATATCTATAAACTCTTATGTTCCTCCAAAATTAGAAAATATAAAATTGAATGGATAAATTTCCATGTGCACAAGACCTATCCAAGTTAAACCATGATGAAATACATAAATTAATAATATACACTACCATCATTGCCATTAAATCAGTAATAATATCTGCCATCTAAACATAAGATTATAGAACTAGAAAAATTATTACATAATTCTACTTGACCACTAAAAAAGAGGTCATACTATTTTTTTAACTTTTATTGTATTATGATGAGAAAAGTTATATGATTTCAATTTATCTGAATTTGTTAACATTTAAAAACATATTTTGCAGGGTGGTGGTAGCACACACCTTTAATCCCAGCACTTGGGAGGCAGAGGCAGGCAGATTTCTGAGTTCAAGGCCAGCCTGGTCTACAGAGTGAGTTCCAGGACAACCAGAGCTATACAGAGAAACCCTGTCTCGAAAAACCAAAAAAAAACAAACAAACAAAAAACATATTTTAAGTAAATAGAATTAAATCACTTTCTTGTTCCCCTTTTGTAGTCCAACTCCTTCCAGAGTCACCCCCTTCAATACCTACAATATCTTTTTTGTCATATTCCTTAAAATTTATAATATATTATAACAATAAAAATACATATTATAAAAGTTGTTTGATATAAAACTAATCAATTTAACAGTCTTATGTAGACGCTCACCTACAGCAATAGTGAAAATGTGTTAACTGTAAATTTCAAAATAATACATTACTACTAGCATTTTTTTAAATGAACATAAATATATAAAGTCTTTTTGTTTCTTTGTTTTGTATGTAGTAGAGTTTAAAATCTTGGCTCTTACTGTGGTACAAGCCCAAAATAAGAACAATTTTTAGACATTGAATTTCACTGTAATAAGGCTGTACTTCAATGACCTTCACATCACCAAAGGATTTTGCCTCCATCGTAGCTAAGCTGAGAGTTGATAGTTCTGCTGCACCAAGAAATGAATTGTAGACACGATTTTTGGATGCAGATTTCCTGCTATGGTCAAAGCTATTTAACTTGCATGAGTGATTTTATTCTCAACCCACAGAGAGCAGATTAAATTCATTTAAGAAATGGTGTACATATTAAGATGGTCTATCCATAAAGTCATTCACCAACTGTTTCAATAAACAATGGTTCTGCTTGGAGGGTGGCACAGACATTAGGTGAGGGTAAGAATTTGATTCATTAACTGTGATTATTTGGAAAAGCATTCATCTCAGAGAAAGAATAACTTATAAAGTCCTCTTCTTCAAACTTGATACAAGCAAAACATTTAGTCTCATTCTTTGTTGTTCTCTTACAAACAACCTCCCTAGTTAATCATCCATGTTTCTTTTGGGTATATAAATACTTTTGAAATATATAAGCTGTTCTGAAAACCATAGTATAGTGCAAAAACATGAAATAATACTACTAATAGAGAGGCTGAGATAGGAGAAACAAGATTTCAAGACCATTATGTTGCAGGAAAAAGCAATCTGGAGTGGTGGAGGTCAAAGAAGGTTATGTTGAATTCTATCTGGCCAAAAGGCAATAATAAGACTAAGACAGCCCTGCTGCTAATTGTCTCAAACTAAGTGAGCTGTGGAACTTCCATTTTGCTAATAGTTTTTTTGTTTTTGTTTTTTTTTTGGATTGGTGTGTGTGTGCGTGCGTGTGCGTACGTGCGTGTGCGTGTGCGTGCGTGCGTGTGTGTGTGTGTGTGTGTGTGTGTGTGTGTGTTTATGAGAAAGAAATGTGACTTTTGACAAAGGTCAGCTGGTACTGGGGCAGAAACAACAGCAGAGCAACCAGGCAGATGAACAGAGAAGGACAAAGGCAGGAGACCCTGAAAGCCCTACAATGTGTGTTCACTATTGTATTATTTAAAGTTATATTATTAGAAACATGTTTCAGTTCTTTTGGTAGTTATGCTTTAAATACAAATGTCTTAAGAACTGAAAATGCCCGACCTACACATTTAAATATTTTTATAGAATGAAGTCTTATTAATTTATTTCAACTAAACATATTTAATATTAATCTTCATGAAGTAAACAAACTAGGTCTTTTATTTCCACATTCAAGGGATGAAATTAGTAGGTTTTTTGTAAGCATAAAACGATGGAAAAACTAAGAACAAAAGAGTTCATACAATTCGCAAGCCTTTTCATTTGTCTTTCACTGTTCATTTGTCTTTTCACTTGTCTTTTAAAAAATCCTATAGATAATTCAGAAAACTTATCACTTTAATAGGTATACTATTATTTAATGGCATAAATATAAGGCATAGCAAAGATTAAAATTCAACTGAATAATTTTCTAAAATTTTATTTTCCCTATTTACAGAAACCTTAATAGAATCTAAGATTGGATGATACAAACTTGCAGTGAATGTGAGATACACATATCAAAAGATAAGTAAATGACAGTATTCCATTAGTTATATATGATGATGAAAATTGAAAATAATAAGTGAAATATTTTTATTTAAAGGTTAGGCAACAAAAATAAAGATAGAAACATCATTATTATGTAAAAGGGAGCTAATAAGATTAATCAGTAATATGATAGTAAGAATGAATATGTTGGATTATTTGGATTTTAGTAAATATAAACAAAGCATTTTTCCTGAACCATCACATTTACAAGTAATTTCTTTTTTTTATTAGATGTTTTCTTTATTTGCAATATCTCCTTCCCCAGGTTTCCTGCAATAAAATAAAATAAAATAAAATAAAATGAAATAAAATAAACAAAAACTAAGACAATTCCCTGTTCCCTCTCCTCTCCCCCTACTCACCATCCAACCCCTTCCTGCTTACTGACCCTGGCATTCCCCTTCACTGAGGCATAGAACCTTCACAGGGCCAAGGGCCTCTCCTCCCATTGATGATTGACTTGGCTATCCTCTGCTATACACAAAAGTCAATATAACTGATCTCAGAAAGTAATGCCTACTATTAGAATTCAACACAAGGGTAATGATGACCCTTTTTATATGGATAAAATGTAACTATTGCATACAAATTATTCTATGGTCTACATGTATTTAATTTTCATGTTCACATATTTTTCAGAACAAAATTATTCTGAAAGAATTTGTAATGTTTCAAAAGCATCCCCAGTGTCTTAGTCAGGGTTTCTATTCCTGCACAAACATCATGACCAAGAAGCAAGTTGGGGAGGAAAGGGTTTATTTGGTTTACACTTCCACATGGCTGTTGATCACCAGAGGAAGTCAGGACTGGAACTCAAGCAGGTCAGGAAGCACGAGCTGATGCAGAGACCATGGAGAGATGTTCCTTACTGGCTTGTTTTTCCTGGCTTGGTCAGCCTGCTCTCTTATAGAACTCAAGACTTCCAGCCCAGGGATGGCACCACCCACAAGGGGCCGTACCCCCTTGATCACTAATTGAGAAAATGCCCCACAGCTGGATCTCATGGAGGCACTTCCCCAACTGAAGTTCACTTTTTTGTGATAACTCCAGCCTGTGTCAAGTTGACACTCAAAACTAGCCAGTACACCCAGATATATCTTTTTTATATTTAGAAACACATAATATAAAACTGCATGATAAAAAACAAGTCTGGTTTAAGAGCTTTCAGAGGGACTGTTAGGTGGTAAAGAAGAATAAGAACCAACAAGTACCTAGGCACATAAATTATCATATATGACATCTTCCTGTTAAAAATAGCTGAAAGCAAACTTTCAGAAACATATTGCTCATATCAAGAGATATTGAAGAGCAAGGCATGAGTGTGCCCTATAAATCTCTGTGTACTGGCTGGTTTTGTGTGTCAACTCGACACAGGCTGCAGTTGTCACAGAGAAGGGAGCTTCAGTTGGGGAAGTGCCTCCATGAAATCCAGTTGTGGGGCATTTTCTCAATTAGTGATCAAGGGGGTAGGGCCCCTTGTGGGTGGTGCCAGTCCTTGGCTAGAAGTCTTGAGTTCTATAAGAGAGCAGGCTCAGCAAGCCAGGAGAAGCAAGCCAGCAAGGAACATTTCTCCATGGCCTCTGCATCAGCTCCTGCTTCCTGACCTGCTTGAATTCCAGTCCTGGCTTCCTCTGGTGATCAACAGCCATGTAGAAGTAAGCTGAATAAACCCTTCCCTCCCCAACTTGCTTCTTGGTCATGATGTTTGTGTAGGAATAGAAACCCTGACTAAGATAAATTGGTACCAGGAGTGAGGTATTCCTATGACAAGCTGACCATGTTTTGGGGAGGATTGTGGAAGGATTTTGAAACTTTGAGCTAGAAGAGTCACTAATTGTTAAGAACTCTGTGGGACATTCTGTAGGAGCTTTGGAAGATCATGTTGAGAACAGTGCAGAAGATGGAGACCTGGCTTGAGAAATTTCAGAGGGAAAATTAAAGATTCTTATCAGGGCCATGTTGATTTGATTGTAAAGATTCTGTGGTTCTAGTTAGCTGTGGCTAAAGTATCAGCTGTGATTAACAAGATACCAGAACTGCTAAAGTGAAAACTTTACATTACTGGGACTATTGATGCTGGTTAGCTGGAGCTAAATAATTAGTGGTGATTAAGAAGACACCAACATCATTGAGGTGACATTTTCTGGGAAGTGTTTTCTGAGAGCACAAAGAGGTTGTGTTCCAGAGATAGCCAAGGTTGTACCTTGTGCAGCAGCAGGACTTGGTAATGTGTAAGAGTCACCCAGGTGGTACTGGTTTTGACAGCATGAAGGGGTCATGGAGAGCATCTGAGGCTCAGCACAGTGAGAGGTTATGGAAGGCCATTGGTGAATGTGCTGCCGCAGTTTGCAGTTCATAGCCCAGGACTAAAGGTGTCATGCAAAGGAGTTGAGGCTTGGCACCATTAAGAGAGTCTATGAGAGGCTATTGATAAAGCCTAGTTACAGCAGTGTTTTGGGAATGCTGGTACCATTCAGTGACCACCAAGGACAGCAGCAGCAGTGGAGTACACGAATTTGGAGCCCAGAAGACAAGGTGTGTGCTACAAAGGGCAGAGCTAGAGAAGTGACCAAAGCCCTTTGAGGAATCCAGAAAATGGTGAGTGGATCCCAGAAATTGGATGGTTGGAGTTTGATTTTTGCTTTTGATTGTGACTGGGCCCTGATATTTTTACCTCTTAAAGGAAAAAAGTATTTTAGTGGAGCCCACAGTTAAGAGACCTTGAATTTTAAAAGATATTGGACATTTTAAATTGATTGAACTTTTAATATGCAAAGACTGTGGGACTTTAGATCTTGGAGATAAATAAGAAAATAAGGGTTGAGGCTTAATAGTGATGTGTTTGTGTGTCAAGTTGACAAGGGATCAATTGTACTGGCTGGTTTTGTGTGTCAACTTGACACAGGCTGCAGTTATTACAGAGAAAGGAGCTTCAGTTGGGGCAGTGCCTCCATGAAATCCAGCTGTGGGCCATTTTCTCAATTAGTGATCAAGGGGGTAGAGCCCCTTGTGTGTAGTACTATCTCTGGGCTAGAAGTCTTGAGTTCTATAAGAGAGCAGGCTGACCAAGCCAGGAGAGGCAAGCCAGCAAGGAACATCTCTCTATGGCCTCTGTGTCACCTCCTGTTTCCTGACCTGCTTGAATTCCAGTCCTGACTTCCTCTGGTGATCAACAGCCATGTAGATGTAAGCTGAATAAACCCTTTCCTCCTCAACTCACTTCTTCGTCATGATATTAAGATTGATAGCATTCTGCCTAACCTCTGTTCTACAGTTACATGGCAACTGTCAGGTATGCTCCTCCCCACAGTTTCCTGGCAACAGCCAGCTACGTCTGACTACTATGAAAGGGGCTGCTTGTCCCCCTCTTCTCTCTCTTGCTTTCTTTCTTTCTTGTTTCTCTCTTACCGTTGTAGGCCCTTCTGCCCTCCCTTCCCCATTCCCTTCCCACTGTCTCCATGTGCTCATGGCCATTCTCCATTTCTCTCTCTCTCTCTCTCTCTCTCTCTCTCTCTCTCTCTCTCTCTCTCTCTCTCTGTCTTTGTCTCTCTCTCTCTGTGTGTGTCTCTCTCTGTCTCTCTCTCTCTCTTTCTGTCTTCCTTTCTCTCCCTCTTAGCTCCCCTCCACATGTTCTGAATAACTCTTGTGGATAGTCTCTTAGGGGGAAGGGATGCCTCAACATGGGTCCTCTAAAACATCCACTTCCTCCATACCTCACCACACACCATAGAACATATTATCTTTCTTTTTGTCTTTCTTTATACACATCAAAGATAACATTCCATAGTGCTGAAATAGTGCTTCTTTCTATTTGTGACCCCGTTAGAATTCCAATACAAATCATTTCTCATTAACTCTTTTCCGTGTTAAAACAATCAACAACCCAAAGCAAATTCTTATTAAACAGAAACAGAATTCAATACATCTGACATTATGTATACAGACAGCTAGAATTGAAATAACCTTCTTTGATTTTATTATCATAAGACAGGTTGATTCAGTGATAGGCTTCAAATTTGCAATTCAAGAGTCTAGGCCTTCTGTTTCCAAGAACTGGGAAGTCCAGGCAAGTTTAGGTCTCAGAAGCTGCACTACCACCTAGTCTGAGGCAATGACAATAGGTCAACAGCCATGTGCAGACTTCTTCAGCAACAGTTTCTAGACTTTCCTAGCAACAGGTTGCAGACTTACTCACCCCAGGAATGGCTCAGGAATGTCCATAGAGATAGAGCCAACAGATTAAGATAAAGCTCACCTATCTCTCTCCAGAATTCCCCAAATGTGCTTTAAATCAGACCTGCATATTTACTCAGGTGCCTGCATTTTGGAAGATGATAGACCACAGCACGCTAGAGTTCTGCAGAATATAACACTCTTGAATTGCAAGCTGGTACAACCACTCTGGAAAACAGTTTGGTGGTTCCTCTGGAAATTGGACATAGTACTACCAGATGACCCAGCTATACCACTCCTGGGCATATACCTAGAAGATGCTCCAACATGTAATAAGGACACATGCTCCACTATGTTCATAGCAGTCTTATTTATAATAGCCAGAAACTGGAAACAATCCAGATGTCCCTCAACAGAGGAATGGATACAGAAAATGTGGTACATCTACACAATGGAATATTACTCAGCCATTAAGAACAATGAATTTATGAAATTCTTGGGGAAATGGATGGACCTGGAGAATATCATCCTGAGTGAGGTAACCCAATCACAAAATAACACACATAATATGCATTCTCTGATAAGTGGATATTAGCCTAGATATTCAGAATATACAAAGTACAAACTGCAAACCATAATAAACTCAAGAAGAAGGAAGACCAAAGTGTGGATACTTTGTTCCATGTTAAAAGAGGGAACAAAATACCCATGGAAGGAGTTGTAGAGACTAACTATGGAGCAGAGACTGAAGGAAGGACAATCCAGAGACTGCCCAACCTGGGAATTCTTCCCATATTCAATCATCAAATCCAGACACTATTGTGGCTGTCAACAAGTGCTAGCTGACAGGAGCCTGATATAGCTGTCTCCTAAGAGGCTCTGACAGTACCAGACTAATACAGAAGTAGAGGCTTACAGCCATCCATTGGACTGAGTACAGGGTCCCCAATGAAGGAGCTAGAGAAAGGACCCAAGGAGCTGAAGGGTTTGCAGCCCCTTAGGAAGAACAACAATATGAACTAACTAGTACCCTCAGAGCTCCCAGGGAGTAAAATTTCAACCAAAGAGTACTCATGGGGGGACTCATGGCTCCAGCTTCATGCGTATAGCAGTGGATGGCCAAGTCGGTCATCCATGGGAGAAGAGGCTCTTGGCCCTGTGAAGGTTCTATGCCCCAGTGTTGGGGAATGCCAGGGCCAGTAAGCAGGAGGAGGTGGGATGGTGAGCAGGGAACAGGGGATTGTTTTAGGTTTCTTTTTTTTTTTACTTTATTTTATTTTTTTTCTTTTTCTTTTTTATGGGGGGGGGGAGGGAACCTGGGAAAGGAAACATTGTAAATAAAGAAAATATCTAATAAAAAATAATGATTTAACTTTTTTTTTTTTTAAGGAAAAAAAAGGAAAGTGAATGTAAAACACTCTTGCGTTTGCATTCTATTTGAGTCTGGGGTATCATTGTTGGACATACCCTGACCCCATACAATCACTGAATGGAGAAAATTCTGGTTTGAGATGGATAGCTAGCTATTCATTAATAATGAGACAACTGCTCTGATAATACATTAGCAGTAGGTTATTAAGGAAACCAGGGAATAAAATAACCATGGAAATAATAATAAGATTTCACGGTCACAGTGCCCCTGGAGGTGGCTCCACTCCCAGGTGCTCAAGCACACCCAGGATCTTAGGATCAGCAGGGAGTAGAACACGCCTGTTCCAACACCACTGGGAATAACTGGGATCAACAGGATCCAGGGACATAGGAACCCCACGAGACCACTAGCATGAGTTCCTTCAGATCTGCACCAGTCTACCTTGGGAGCATCAGTGGCTAGTACCACAGCCCCCAGAGGAGGACCCATGCCCAGGCACTCTAGCAAGATCAGGATCTAAGTATTCCAGGATCACAGTAGCTTGGTCACACCAGAGTCTCAGAGGCACCATGATTCCCAGGAACTCTGACTCACCCAGAATCTCAGGATCACTGGATCCCTGAATTACAAGATCATAGGGACAACCAGACTCTGAGGAGTTCTGCTTCAATCAGGACTGTGGGAAAGACAGGCTCCAGTCAGATACAGCAAGGTCAGGGAGCATTAGAGATAATCAAATTGTGGGAGGCAATCATAAGAACAGAAGCAACTGAAACCAAAGTTACTTGCATCATCAGAACCCAATTCTCCCACCATAGCAAGTCCTAGATACATGATCACAAGAAAAAAAGCAAGATTCAGATCTAAAGTCACTTCTTATGATAATGATGGAGGACTTTAAGAAGGCCATAAATATCTCCCTTAAAGAAATACTGGAGAATGCAGATAAACAAGTAGAAGCCCATACAGAAGAAACACAAAAATCCCTTAAAGAATTACAGGAAAATACAATCAAACAGGCAAAGGAAATGAACAAAACCATCCAAGATATAAAATGGGAAACAGATACAATAAAGAAATCACAAAGGGAGACTACCCAGGCGTTTTAAAACCTAGGGAAGAGATCAGGAGCCATAGATACAAGCATCACCAACAGAATACAGCAATAGAAGAGAGAATCTCTTCTATTAGAGAGGCAGAAGACACCATAGAAAACATTGACACAACAGTCAAAGAAAATGTAAAATTCAAAAAACTCCTAACCCAAAAGATCCAGGAAATCCAAGACACAATGAGTAAAACAAACCTAAGGATAATAGATATAGAAAAGATCAAAGATTCCCAACTAAAAGGGTCAGCAGAAATGGCCATCTTACTGAAAGCAACCTACAGATTCAATACAATCCCCATCAAAATTCCAAATCAATTCTTCACGGAGTTAGAGCAACTTGCAAATTCATTTGGAATAACAAAAAACCCAGGATAGCAAAAGTAATTCTCAACAATAAACAAACTTCTAGGGAAATCACCATCCTGACCTCAAGCTATATTACAGAGCAATAGTGATAAAAACTACATGATATTGGTACAGAGACAGGCAAGAAGATCAATGGAATAGAATTGAAGACTCAGTAATGAACCCATACACATATGGTCATTTGATATTTGACAAAAGAGCTAAAACCATCCAGTGGGGGGATGGGGGATGAGAAACAGCATTTTTAACAAATGGTGCTGGATCAACTGGTAGTCAGCATGTAAAAGAGTATAAATCTATCCATTCTTATCTTCTTGTACAAAGCTTAAGTCCAAGTGGATCAAGGACTTGATCCACATAAAACCAGATACTCTGAAACTTATAGAAGAGAAAGTGAGGAAGAGCCTCGAACATATGGGTACAGGGGGAAAATTCCTGAATAGAATACCAATGGCTTGTGCTATAAGATCAAGAATTGACAAATGTGGCGGCATAAAATTGCAATGCTTCTGTAAGGCAAAAGACACTGTCAATAAGACAAAAAAGGCAACCAAAAGATTGGGAAAAGATCTTTACTAATCCTACATCTGGTAAAGGGCTAATATCCAGTATATATAAGTAATTCAAGAAGTTAGATGCCAAAGAACCAAATAACCTTATTTAAAAATGGGGTACACAGCTAAACAAAGAATTTTCAACTAAGGAATATTGAATGGCAAGAAGCACCTAAAGAAATTCTCAACATCCTTAGTCATCAGGGAAATGCAAATTAAAGCAACCCTGAGACTCCACCTCACACCAGTCAGTATGGCTAAGATAAAAAATTCAGGTGACCACAGATGCTGGCAAGGATGTGGAGAAAGAGGAATGCTCCTCCTCTGCTGGTGGGATTGCAATCTGGTACAACCACTCTCAAAATCAGTTTGGCAGTTCTGTGGAAAATTGTACACATTATTACCTTAGGACCCATCTATACCACTCATGGGCATATACCCAGAAGATGTTCCAACATGTAATATGACACATTCTCCACTATGTCCATAGCAGCCTTATTTATAATAGCCAGGAGCTGGAAAGGACCCAGATCAATAGTAGAATGGATACAGAAAATGTGCTACATCTACACAATGGAGTACCACCCAGCTATTACACACAATGAATTTATGAAATTCTTAGGGTATTAAATGGATCTGGAGAATATCATCCTGAGTGAGGTAACCCAATCACAAAAGAAGACACATGGTATGCACTCACTGATAAGTGGATACAAGCCCAAAAACTCAAAATAACCAGGATACAATTCATAGACCACAGAAACTCAGTAAGAAGAATCATTAAAGTATGGGTGCTTCAGTCCTTCTTAAAAGGAAAACAAAATACTCACAGGAGCAAAGATGAAGATAAAGTATAGAGCAGAGACTGAAAGAAAGGCCACCCAGAGACTGTCCCACCTAGGGATTCATCCCAAATACAGTTACCAAACCCAGACACTATTGTTGATGCCAAGAAGTACATGCTGAAAGGAGCCTGATATAGCTGTCTCCTGAGAAGCCCTGCCAGAGCCTTACAAATACAGAGTTGAATGTTTTCAGCCAACCATTGGACTGAGCGTGGGGTCCCTAATAGAGGAGTTAGAGAAGGGACTAAAAGTGTATAAGGGGTTTGCAACCCCAGCAGAAGAACAACAATATCAACCAACTAGATCCCCCCAGAACTCCCAGGGACCAAACCACCAACAAAGGAGTACACATGGCTCCATCTGACTTTTAGCAGAGGATAGCCTTGTCATGTACCAATGAAAGAAGTTCTTGGTCCTATGAAAGCTGGATAGACACCCCAGTGTAGAGGAATTGAGGGTAGAGAGGTGTGAGTGGGTGCGTCTGTGGAGGAACACCCTCATAGAAGCAGGGGGAGGGAAAATGAAATAGGGTGTTTCCAGGAGTGAGGGAAACAGGGAAAGGGGATAACAATATTTAGAGTGTATAAAAAGAAAATAACCAATAAAAATTAATTAATAAAAAATAAAAAAGATTTCAAGATCATAACACTTTTTAAAACTCAAAGAATTTAATTAGTTTAAAAATTCATTTTACTTTGAGGATCAAAAATGAGGATTATTGTTTTTAATAAGCACTACATTGTTACTATTTTAGTATTAATTATTTCATGTAAATAAACATTTGTATTAGGTAACATACCATTTTTCTGGAAAATTTTTTTTCTATGTCTCAGAAGTCTCACCTAAATGTGGCTTATGTATCTACACTTCCAGTTGTTGAGCAACTAAGTGTCTTTAGTTTCATTCTGAAAAGCTTTTATGTGGGCTATCAACACATCCTGTACTTGACCAGCATGTTCTGCTTGCTAGACTTTACACAATTATACCCCACATTGCTTTGATAACTCTTGGTTGATGAGTGTGTTTTTATATGTGACCAACTTAAAGATATTGTGCGTCACTGTTTTGTATTTCATACAGATTTAGAGAAAACTAATGTTCTACACATTTCTCTGTGTAATGTTTTTTCCTTTAACCCTCTCCTTTCTCAGTTTTCCCAACAGACCCCCCCCATCCTATTCCCTCTCCTCATGCTTCTATGAGGGTCCTCCCACACCCACTCACCCTCTCCTGCCTCACTGCCCTGTCATTCCCCTACACTGAGGCATCAAGCATTCACAGGACCAAGGGCCTCTCCTCCCACTGATAACAGATAAGGCCATCGTCTGCTATCTATGTAGTCTGTCTTCCATAACACAATTATTATTGGTGTACTTAATTTATTTTTTTCTTGGAACTAATTTACTTCTTGGATATGATTGGAAAAATATGCAAAATCCCAATATTCTTTTTCCAAATATTTTCTATTCCCATCAGCATCAATATCTCATGCTACATTATTAGATATCCTACAATGTGTCAGATATTTTCTCCTTTGTCTAGTTTGTTTTCTGGCTTGTGATCAAGTCAATAGTTTATATATCTGTACATCCAAGAAATCATTTTCTTTACTTTATTGAATCTTCTAATAACCCCACTCAGTATAATTTTAGTTTTAGGATATCAGGAATCATATACTTATTTTCATATATATGTAACCCTTGAACTTGCAACTCCCATTTTAGCCCTGTGGGTATTTAGATCTATCGCCACAGGGTTTTTTTTCAACACAACATGTAGCTTAAAATTATAAGTATTTTAAAATATGTAATTTTTTCTTCACTTTTTAATTCTCTAAACATTTGAATATTCACATGGTTGACAGTAGTGGTATTAAGTATTTTGGTGACTAATTCTATACGTATGAAAAATTTTTATTGGGTATTTTACTTATTTACATTTCAAATATTATCCCTTTTCTCAGTTTTCCCTCCAGAAACCCCCTATCCCATTCCCTTTCCCCATGCTTCTATGAGAGTGCTCCCACACCCACTCCTGCCTCACCGCCCTGGCATTCACCTACGCTGAGACATCAAGGATTCACAGGACCAAGGGTCTCTCCTCTCACGGATCTCCAACAAGGCCATCCTCTGCTATATATGCAGCTGGAGCCATGGGTCACTCCATGTGTACTCTTTGTTTGGTGGATTAGTCCCTGGGAGCACTGAGGGGTCAGATTCGTTGATATTGTTGTTCTTCCTATGGGGTTACAAACCCCTTCAGATACTTCAGTTCTTTCTCTAACTCCTTCATTAGGGACCCCGTGCTCAGTCCAAAGGTTGGCTGCAAGCATACATCTCTGTAGTTGTCAGGCTCTGGCAGAGCCTTTCAAGAGACAGCTACATCAGGCTCCCATTTGTAAGCACCTCTTGGCATCTGAAATAGTGTCTAGGTTTGATGTATATATATGGGATGGATCCTCAGGTAAAATATTCTCTGAATGTTAAGAAAACGTTCCTTCAGTCTTGGATCAGCACTTTGTCTCTGTACTTCCTCCCATAAATACTTTGTTACTGCTTCTAAAGAGGACTGAAGCATCCATATTTTGGTCTACCCAATTTATTCTATGGAGCCACAATTAAGCTTATACCTAAACCACACAAAAACCCAACAAAGAAAGAGATCTTTAGACCAATAACCCTTATGAATATCTATGCAAAAATACTCAATAAAATTCTTGCAAACTGAATCCAAGAGCAGATCAAAATGATAATCCATCATGGTCAAGAAGGCTTCATCTCAGTGATGCAGGGATGATTCAATATAAGGAATCCATCAACATAAACTAATACATAGGTAAATGCAAAAAAAAAAAAAACCTACATGTACATCTCATTAGATGATGAGAAAGTATTTCACAAAATTAAACTCCCTTCCATGTTTAAAGTCTTGGAATTCAAGGCCCATATCTAATCATAGAAAAAGCAATATACATAAAACTAGTAACAAATGTCAAACTAAATGGAGAGAAACAAGCAATCTCACTAAAATCAGGAACTAGACATGGCTGCCCACTCTCTCCCTAACTATTCAGTATAGTACTTGAAGTCCTAGCCAGAGCAATTAGACAACAAAAGGAGGCCAAGGGGATATAATCTGGAGAGAATACATAATTTAGCCATGGTGTTTATCAGATGGTTTGAACCATGTTAAGTTCATGCAGATTATGCCAGAAATGTGGTTCTTAAAACATTAACATGATGACATGTATAGAAATTCCCCAAAGAAAGGAAGTATAATTGACTCCAAAAATTTCACCAATGAACTCTTAAACTTGATAAACAACTTCAGAAAAATGGCTGGATATATATTTCTCTCAAAGAAATCAGTAGTCTTCCTCTACCCAAACAATAAACAGTCAAAGAAAGAAATTAGAGAAACAACACCCTTCACAATAGTCACAAATAACATAAAATACATTTGTGTGACTCAAACCAAGCAAGTGAAATATCTTTATGACAAGAACTTCAAGTGTCAGAAAAATGGAATCAAAGTTCTCAAAAGATGGAAAGGTCTCCCATGCTCATTGATTGGCAGGATTAATATAGAAAAAATGGTCCCATTGCCAAAAGAAATCTACAGATTCAGTGACATCTCCATCAAAATTCCAAATCAATTCTTCATAGAGCAATTTTCGAATTCATTGCAATAACAAAAACCCAGGATAACAAAAGCTATTCTCAACAATGAGAGAACTTCTGGGGGAATCACCATCCTTGACATCAAGCTATATTATAGAAAAATAGAAATAAAAACTTTATGGTATTGGTACAGAGACAGGCAGGTATATCAATGGAATAGAATTGAAGACCCAGAATTGAACCCAAAATCCTATGGTCATTTGATCTTTGACAAAGGAGCTAAAACCATGTAGTGGAAAAAAGACAACATTTTCAGCAAATGGTGCTGGTAAAAAAAAATAGGAAAAATTTTTACAACTTATTTATTAATCATGTTTGCTGTATTTCTGTCTGTTTTACTAGATGCTAAATATGATTTAATTTGATCCATACTGTGTTTGTTATATTGCTTTAAATTTTACTGACATTTTTATGTACAGTTAAATAATTGATAAGTGAATTTGATACTTGAAAGTCTTAATGTTTGCTTTGCTCAATGAAGTACAGAATAGAATTTAATTAAATTCATTTAATTTAATGGTTTTATTAGTTATAGATCTCAGTCCATGTCACCACCTGTTCTCTATGAAATGATCTTAGCTCTGTCCATTTGCCCCCTAAATTCTAAACATTCTGACTCCTTTTAAGACTGGTATCAGTTTCTTCCCTTAGATTACTATGTCTTGTGGATCATTTCACTCTATAGCCAGAATACTTGCAATCAGCAGAAACATTAACAGCAATTTTATTATTTGCCTCATTCTAACATTATATGATACATAATGTAGAAAACCTCTGTCCTGTTCTCTGGTAGAGTGAAATAAAAAACAGTGCTCAAAGTAGTAGCAGTTAGGTTTTATATGAGTGAAATTTTCTGTAAGTTTTACTGTTTCTATATATACTTTAGTGCCAACTCTAGTCTTAACTGCTTAGAGATGCAAATGAAAACTTATAACTGCAGATTTTTGCATGACATTTAAATTTTCCAATTAGAAAATATCAAGTAATTGTGATAAAGCTCAACCAACTCCATTTTTGAAGAAACTCCGTTTTGTCAAAGAACAGGGGCAAAACTCCAATTCATGGAAGAAAACCACAAAGTCCACTTGAACAAATATCTCAATAGCAGGGTGAAGGTCCTTATAGATAATTTAACACATTGTACAGAGAATAAGTAACTTAGCCATGGTGTTTGTCAGGTGGTTTGAACCATGTGAAGTACATGCAGATTATGCCAGAATTGTGGTTCTTAAAATATTTACATGATGACATGTATAGAAATTTCCAAAGCTTGCTGTAACTATAATAAATATCCTATACCACTAGACTCTTAGCTCTCACTTTGAAGTGATACAATGGGAACAGTGAGAGGATTTGCTTGTGATCATGTAATAAAGACCCTTCTGGGTTTGTATTGGAATTGGCTCCATGGTGGACTTGGGGTTGCCTGAGACTTGGGCATAACTATTGTAATAATATAAATGTATTTCTACTATTAGAAATAATCATAATCATAATCATAAAATAATCATAAAATAAAATAATATAATCATAAAATAAAATTATAAGTACATACATTTCCTCAGTTGGAAATTTATTCTCATAAGTAGCTGGACAATCAATCTAGAAGCAAATTGATCTGAAGAAGTTTTTAAAATTCTTAAAGACTGCATTTGCACTCTCCCCTGGTGGGGGGAAGTTCTTTTAATTTGTAAAACCTAATTATAATTAAAATTAATACACCAATTCTGACAAACAAAATAATAACAAATTGAAAATTGGAAAATGACTAATAAAATTAAACATTTTGATTGACTATAAAGCAATAGATAAATATTTTTATGAGCTACACATATGCTAAGGATTATGAATTGTCTATTAAACAATGATGTAGAGAGTGTGCATTTAAGTACAGTTCTATATATGTATTCAAAAATCAGCATACATTATGTTACATCTTTACATGTTTTGATCTTTGGAACTGGATTTGAAGAAGGGTGGCATACTTATTTAACCTTCCATCCAAACATTACCACTTATAAAGGAAAATATACAGGAGAATTTTGTAATAGTCTTACTCTGATATTTTTTAATTTCCTGGGACAAAAGTATCAGAAACTAACTTATGGTTGAACATATTTATTTTTTACATTTCCCAGACAAGATTTCATCATTGTGTAACAGAGAGCAGAAACTCAAAGCAGGAACCTTCAGTTAGAACTGAAGTTGAGGACATCAAGTAGCTCTGTAGTAAGTTGTTTCTTCTGGCTATCTCAATTTGTTTTATTAAGTAATTTAGAACCATCTGTTTATGGCCCCTCTTTCCTTACAGACTTAGACTGGATTCTCCCACACAGCCATTAATCCAGGAAAGGATACCATAAGCTTGCCTACAAGACAAGTTGATGAAAGCATTTTATTGACTGAGGTTACTTCTTTTGAGATGTTCTGAGTCTGTGCAAAGTCAATAAACAAACAAAGGAAGAGGAAAAACAAAAATTAACCAACACAGAAACCAGTAATTTCCTCATGTTCTAAGTGTCCTTACTTAGTTCTATACATTATACTTCTACTAATCTAATGTAGTTAAACAAACTTTGGTTTCCAGAGGGGATTACTTATGTGATCTTAGGTGAGTAAGAACTTCCTGATTTACACAATCTAATGTAAGATATTTAGCTAGATATATGTATTTAGGATCAAATTTAATGAACATTTTATCTTTTTTCTGTTTTATGTTTACTTTATCCTTGAAATCTTCTCATTTACTTCATAGTATATAACATGTATGTACATAAATACACAAATCATGAGAATAGATCAGTCAGTGTTTATAACAGCAGAAAAGTCTACATACCTACCATTCTAAAACTGTTAAGCAGTCACATATCTCATAAACTTTCCAAACTCTATTTTGTTTGATTCTATTTTATTTTGATTCTATTATGAATAGAATGTGAATGGAAACAAGTTACAATTATGAGTATGCATCTTTATTTTTCAAGCTTACATTGTGGATTCCATAATTCTGAGGAAACACAGCAAAATCTACAGGTGCAATGATATGTAGTTATAGCTCTACAACTGGATAGTCTGAGATTGTTTGAAACCATCCTGAATTTCAAAGATACCTTATTCTATGTGAACAGATATTGTTTCAAATATAAGAAATAAGTAAGTAATGAATAAGATGTGTAGGATGTGAGGTGTATCCAGAGTAATGTAAAAAACAAGCTATTTTTCTGGAATGAATTACTCACCTTCCCCCCACCAATGAATTAATTAGAAGTAACATTCTGCTTTAAGATGGTTTTCTTGCTAATCTCCAAAACAAAGTCAATATTATATTACTCTTTATCATGATTCATCTTTAGCACAATGTGAGAATTTAAGAAAAGAGGATGTTTTGGCATCAGAAAATTTTCAAAGTAAATTGAATTCTTATTCTCTTAAGAACTTTTATTAGATTTTAATATGAACTTTCTTCAAAAGTGAAATCATGTAAATCCTTGGAGAATCAGAGTAGTATCTGTGACCTAGTATCACATATGCAGAAGATGCTTTAATAAATTGATTTCCCATATGTCTAACACTTACTAGCCTAAACACTTTCACATTAGACATTCCAAAGTTATGTGAACAGATTATATGTTGCAGTGTATACTAGCATACTTTTAAAAACATTATAAACACAATAAATACATTAACTCTATTCTGATGATTCTTGTATGTCACAGGCCATTTCTTTTAAATATTTTTCTTTTAGTGTTGAGAATTTCATAAATGCATACTATCAAATAGCATCATATCTTTCTCCAGTTTTCCCTACCTGTTTCTTGATATTTCTCCACAAACATCCTCTCATCTCCATGATCATCTTATTAAGTTAAAAAGCTGGTTTCCAGTACAGAACTTGCACAATGTAATTTTTTTTTAAATCTTGTTTGCTTGTTTTCTGGTCCTATCCTTATTTCTGTGAGCATAATTTCTCTTTCTATCTCCCATTATAGTCAACTTTTAGTTAGACATGACTTTAAATAGCAGACAAGCACTTTTTTATATTTGTATATTTAATTAGTTTAAACAACAGTATATCCAGTACTGACCTCATATATATGAGTACTGGGTGACTGTTAATGATTAAGAGGATATCTACCATAGTTATGAGTCTCCAAACCTTGGTGCAATTGTTTTTCTTTCAGGGGATGCTGATTTCAATAGTATCTTTTCCATTTAGGAATTTATTTTTTTTAAATAGGAGAAATAAATTAACAATTAAGATTAAATATGGTATTATCAGAGTGACTTGGTCATAAAAGGGACATATGAGAACAGGGCTTGAAGACAGGAACCATTAAAATAGAATATGTATATATATGGCATGACCACCACTTTTTAATAGTAGTGTGTGTGTATGTGTGTGTGTGTGTGTGTGTGTGTGTGTCTTTAAGTTTTAAATTATTTGCAGATATGATCCAGAGTACTTTCACTTAAAAATTATGGACTTAACTTTTTAAAATTAAATAATATTGTTCCTTAGACCTTAATTTCTCTCATTCTTTCACTTAACTTAGTTTAATTATATGTAGACCATTGATAGTATACTTGAAAGATTTCTCTCTTTAACCGTATAGAAACCTAAGATATCATTTTTGAAAGGTATTGTAATGAACTCAGGAGACAAACATTTTATTCAAAATATATAACTTAAAAAATGTAAAATATATTTGATGAGTGTATATATACAGTTAAACTTCTATTATGAATCATGTATATACTTAACCCTAGTAACATGTCGTAGTAATAAAATACTCTAAAATGTAATTGAAAAAATAGTGATTTGCAATTGGCTTTAAAACTCAAATCTAGCTTATTTATTTCCCTTATCATGAATTACTCTTTTAATATATGCTCAATGTGATAAATGAAATCTATGTTTGAATAAGAAGCTATAATCCATAAATTTCTTATAAAATAATATTAGCAACCTACAAGTTATCATGCGCATATTCTTTATGCTTTTTGTAGATATCCTAAAATATTAAAATACTGTAATACATTTTTCATAATATTTTGACTTAGCATGAAGATAATAATTTCAAACAAATATCTTTCTATCAAAGTAATTTTCTCATTAGGAAACTTTTGTTTAATTTTAACTTGATGACAACAAATTATAACTACAGGCAAGATATTTATTTGCAAAATGGGTACAATTGTCATTTTCTCATCCCTGTGGCAAAATACTAAAGATAAAGAGGTTAAAACTGGACATAGCTTACAATAACTCAATCAGTAGTCCAATTTCTTCTGACACCTGAAGTGACATAACACTATAGCAGCAAAATGTCATGGGAAAAAAACCTGTCTATTTCTTAGCATCTTGGTAAGAAAGAGAAATTAAAGAAGGTAGAAGGAGAAGAATCAAGAGAGAGACAGATAGACAGAGACAGACAAAGAGAGATCAAGAGAGGCAGAGAGAGAAATTTACTATGGCAAGAAATCTCACTAGATAAAGAAGGTATCAACCTACTTGTGAAACTGAGTTCAAATTCTCAGGACTCATGGAAATTTGAGCATGAAAATACATTTTAAAATACAGTGTTTCTGAGGAAATGTAGGAGGAATAGAGATGAGAATACTGGAGGAAAATGGGTTATCTGTCCCAAAGTAAATAGCAGTGAATAAAAAATGTGCAGTGTGTCAAACAAAATGAAAGGCAAGGATAGGACAGAAGTACAACACACACACACACACACACACACACACACACACACACTATTCACAAAAACTCATAAAAGGAATAAAAAAATAAAAGGATCAGCCCTCATGAGGTAAATGATGGAGGATTTAATTCCAAAGTTGCCAAGCTATATCAGGCCATCCTCACCTATTGTGGAAATATGCATGGCCATAGGGAGTGGCACTATTGGTAGGTGTGGCTTTATTGTACTCCAATACTTACTTCCACCCAGTACAGGCAAAAGCCTTCTCCTGCTGCCTGTGGAAGCATGTCTCCTGATGGGTGCGTTTGATTTAAGATGTTGGATTCCTAGCTTCTCAAGCTCCATGTCTGGCTTCCTGCCTTCTACCATGATTCCTGCCATGGTTATGATGGACTGAACCTCTGAACTGTAAGTGAGCCCCAACTAAATGTTTGCCTTTATAGGAGTGTCCCTGGTCATGGTGTCTCTTCACTGCAATGAAACCAAAACTAAGACAACTATATATAGGGATATATTGTTGGAGATACCCCACACTAGGCTCCAGATGTCTGGGATCCCTGATGACAAGGAAGAAAAACCTTCCAGGGGTACTGTATCTCAGAGCATGAGGTTATGACCTCTTGTGGACCCCAGTATGAGTACTGAGAAGCCCCATGGCCTGCTTCTTTGGCATAAGCATCTCATGGTGTCATTTCTACAATTATCCTTAGTACTTATCATCCTCCTTATCTATTTATTGTTACTTCTCTTTCCTTTTTCCTTAATTAACTGGTATTTGGTGGCCTAGCAAGACCTAGGAGAAGCCTGCTTGATATTTAGAAACTAGATGTTGCCAATAATATTACAGTGAAGGCTATTCATGAATTCAAGAGAAATGTATCTTACAGTCACTCCCTCAAAGTGGAAAGAAAAGTAACCTAGAGCTACCAGCAGAGATTAGTAAATCTGCAGTTGTTCCCCCAGTTCCTCAATTCTGTATAATAAAAACAGGACATTTTTATAAGGTACAGATTTTTCCCAGAAAGTCAGCAATGGGTTTTTTGGGTTCAGGAATCGGGGCAATCCAGTGGGGGCTACTGAGATCTGTACTGAGTCTCCAACCTTATCTGCCCCTCACTGAACAAGACCACCCTGACTGTGAGGCTCTTCTCCCTGCATCAGACCCCAACTTTGACCTTTCATCTTCTTTCTCTCCTGAAGGAACTCAGTTCTGAGTGGACATGGGCCCAAGGCCTTTCCTAAGTGGAGAGGAAGAGCAAGGGCTGCTACACTATCCTTCTCTGGTAGGTTGCCATTTTGCACTTTTTCTTTTCCACTTGGGCACTGCCCCTAGCTCTCTGCCTTACCTGTGTCATTGGCACTTATGCAGAAATACAGCACTCATTTTAAGCAGCCTCAGGATGTTTTTTGTTTTTGTTTTTGTTTTGGGGGGTTCTTGAGAGGGGAAAAGAATGAGCAAGATGGGGCTTTAGCTATCTGATCATTGCCCTAAGTTTGGAGCTACTGGGAAGCACCCCCATCTCTGGTCCCTCTTGGCATGGGGAGACAACTAGCTCAGATCTCCTTTGCTCTCTGAGTTCTGTTCCAACCAGGGTTAGGATGCCCACAGACTCAGCATCTGTGCAGATTGCATCTCCACACCCTAAGCCAAGGTCGATGAGCAAGGGAATCTTTCTTTTTCTATTCAAACCAGACTACGTGGGGCTCCAAGGTACATGGTGACCAGGATACGCAGATTCAGAACCAGAAAGGCAGGAGCTAGCATCTCCCTCTCATGCTGTGTACACTTGTCCTTGCCTGTTTTGCTTCACCTGTCCTTTACAGTATGTGCTCAAACATTATGGCACTTTAGAGCAGGAAGGAAGAAGGAACAGGGTCTACCTCTAAGAGCCCTCTACTGAGAGAAGCTTATACTCATACAGGAGGCAAAGACTTTACTGACCTCCTGGCTATGACTTAAGTCCAGGTGTGCCTACTTCCTGACTTTTTGGGGTGTCTTGGCAAACTTAATCTGAGAACTTGTTTACAGAGGCCAAGGGT
>JADRCD010191541.1:4050-17319 GCA_019843815.1 Montemys delectorum | reverse complement strand
AAAAAAAAAAAAAAAAAAAAAGAAGAAAGAAAGAAATGTGTAATTGCACAAACATATGCTAGGCCCCAGAGCCAATGACTTAAGAAAGCTAGTTTTGCAACTTTCTGCCATCGTGTATTTTAAACAAACATGAACTATTTCAGCAGTATATATGCTTGCAGGCACTATCAGTATAGAATTAAGGCTCTGAATAAGATTACATAGTTTCCCCTTTACCATGTTTCCAAAACCACCCTGTTTTGGGGCCTGATCATTCATTTCAGGGACTCTACCCTCACCGACATGAAACCACAAAGCAACATGTCTGCACTCAGGGAAGACATGGAAACACTCTTCAATAGGATTTGGAGGCATGCCGTGCTTAATTAATAAACACATGTAATTTGGGGCAATTAGCAGCAGCAACAAAATGTTTAGTTGAGGGTCTTTTTATCTTAAGGCCATTCCTATGGACAGAGGCTCAGGATTAATGAAGTTTAACAAGAAGGGCAGCAGCTGGTAATTAGTCTGTGAAGAGGAAGCAGTAATAAAAGGAGGGCAAGGACTTTACTCAGAGCTAGGGCAGTTGTTCTTTAACTATGGGCTCTACCATGAGCCATAAGTGGTCGCAGGGCAAATTAAAGGCTAGAAACCAGACAAACACACACGAAAATCAAGTGATCAACCACAACTCCCCAGAGTGAGGAAACCAAAGCATGAAAGCTGGCTGCAAGGTAGCCTTGCCAGTGTAGATGGAGCCAATCAGCACCAAGGTCACCCAGTCCAGCTGTACTGGCTAGTTTTGTGTGTCAACTTGACACAGGCTAGAATTATCACAGAGAAGGGAATTTCAGTTGGGGAAGTGTCTCCATGAGATCCAGTTGTGGAACATTTTCTCAATTAGTGATCAAAGGGATAGGACTCCTTGTGGGTGGTGCCATCCCTGGGCTGGAAGTCCTGGGTTCTATAAGAAAGCAGGCTGAGCAAGCCAGAGGAAGCAAGCCAGTAAGGAACATCTCTCCATGGCCTCTGCATCAGCTCCTGCTTCCAGACCTTCTTGAGTTCCAGTCCTGACTTCCTTGTGATCAACAGCCATGTGGAAGTAAGCCAAATAAACCCTGTCCTCCCCAACTTGCTTCATGGTCATGATGTTTGTGCAGGAATAAAAACCCTGACTAACACCAGACAAGACACCCTCAAAAGCAGCAAAGGATACTGATGTCTGGACAAGCAGTACAGCCAACAGTGTCCGTCAACCCAAGTTTCAATGAAGCCAGTCTCTCTCCAAAGCACTAACAATACTGAAGGGCAGCAGATAGAGAGCAGCCATTATCACCAGTAAACTTCTTGTTCGGATGAAAAACAGCAGGGACGGAGGTGTATGTCTGTAATCCCAGCTAGGGAGGTCGAGGTAGAGGATACCAAGTTCAAGGCCTACCTGGGCTTCAAAGTTAGCATGACTTAGTGACTACAACTCTTGCTTGACATGTTCAATTGTCAGACACACACACACACACACACACACACACACACACACACACACACGGGAGAAAGGAAGGGGAACATGAGGGAAAATGAGAATACTAGGATTATAATGCCATTATACACAAATACATATACTCCCCCACATACACAAATAAGCAGCACTGTAACACTGTGATCTTCTCAGACCATAAGGCCTGAGCTCAACATGGTTTTCCCGTTCATGAGGATCAATGGTAGGTATAAAGAGCTAGCTGGAGCATAAAAACAAAAGGTGACTGACAAAGTAGGCTTTTGTTGCTAGTTTGCTTCAAGTTTCAAATACTGTTTAGTTCTATATGTAGCTAGTTCTATCTTTAGACCCTACCACTTGACATGCCAACAAAGAAGAAATCTTATAAAACAAAGGCACCCCAAGTAATCATGAAGAGATTTCCTCCACAGAACATCTTCCCAGCCATCACTGTTCTGACACTCCAGGGTACTCTGTAACCCTTGTGGATACTTCAATTTTCTTGGCACTGGCTTCCTTCCCCAGAGGGCCCAAGACTGACAGAACCAGCCCATTCACCTTTCTCCTATATGGCCATAATGTAAATGAAACCATGGTTACTTATTTACACAACAAAGGAATTCAGGTTGGTCCTAGCAACAGAAAGAGCAGTTCTCAGGTGCTACTAAAGGAGACTGGAAGGGCAATGGAAAACAGGTTCAGTTTTAGAACCCTTTTCCAAGGACAACACAGTTAACTGCTCTGGGCTATTTACTTGCACAGTCATACTGGACTTGGTGGAAAAGCCCCCAAAACAACAGTCATTTTGGTCTAGATGCACTAGCTAAAACCAGTCCCTAAACTGTCATATTCTCTCAGACTCACCTTACGTGAACCTAAGGTCAGGAGCTTCTGAGCCTCAAGGAAGTACTGTTGAGAAGCAGCTTTGTCCAATGCTGCCCTGTGACTGCCGACTGCCGCCAGGAGCCAAGTGAGTATGTTAAGGGGCTAATCGTGCTCACCCTACTATGGAGGGAAGCCTTGATCCTTGAGTGCTAGAGCCAGTGTCAAACGGTTTGAGTTTACTCATGTGAGGGCTGACTAGCTGTCACACCCACAGGCTCAATCTGAAAGAAAATGCCAAGATGTAGCCTGATACTGCATCTTTTTCCTTCCACACTTAGAGAGGCCACAAGACAACAGTAAATTGTTCCAACTGTCTTTGACCACCTGCCTGTTACAGCTCCTTCTACATTTCAAATGCACTGCAGCTTAAAGGAAAGGGGAATACCCACAACCTATGTAAATTAGCAATCAGCTTTATGTTATGAGAGAAGACTACAGAATATTCACATTCACACAAGCAAATTGCTCAGAAGACAGATGTTGGGGGAAAGATCCATTATCAGGGACAGGACATCTTTCAGAGCTTCCTAAGAAAGATAGTCACATTTTCTCTAGACAGAGAAGCCAAAGAAAAGAGCCCATCAATCCTATGATGAATCTTGTGATTCTGGGCTGAGTACTGTACTTTTTCTGTACTCTGGACTGAGTACAGAAAAAATCACCACCAAAAGACAATGGCTCAGACTAAATTAAATCATAAATATAATAAAACCCTTACTCCCCTGGTGCCAGAACTAAAGCATTGACAGCTAGTAAAGAAAACCAAGTTTTGTGGTTTTAAGATACTAACAAGCGTGGATAAACAGCTCTAAAATTTATTTTTACATGATATGGGGAAATTCAAAAGGTAACCTGAAAAATGACAGTGGAAGCTAAGAGTCTTCATTTACACCAGGAGACAGCCTCACCCCAAAATGAAGTACCTATTTTATTCCAATGTGGACATCAGATATCAAAGGGCCAGTTGGGCCTCAACTTAACAATGAATAGCAGAGAAGCTGAAAATTTTTTTAAAATCAAGAAAATTCAGCAGTTGGGCTGGGGGTGTGGGGGCGCACTTTTGATCCTAGCACTCCACTTGGGAGGCAGAGGCAGGTAGATCTCTGGGCATTCCTGCTGCTCTGTGGAGTTCCAGGACAGCCAGGCTACACAGTGAAACTCTGGAAAAATGAAACAAAACAAACGAACAAGAATCATCAAGCTGCAGACCTGAACTTTGAGAGCTATGCTAGAGATACTTGGGCAAAACTCCACATTCCTGGGTAATACTGTCAACTTTGGAAAATTTCTCCAGCACCAATTCCTGAGAAGGGAAGACCATACTTTTAACACCAAAAACCTTTACCTAAATATCAGCACCCATCACTCTAGGATCTAACATCATTTTTGATAATGGCAAAACAGACCAGAAAATTCTGTACTGTTTATTGAGCCTCTTTTACATCAGAATCACCAAACTAGACTGAGTCTACTGAATCAGACACTGTACTGACTGACCACACTACCCTCCTTGCCACCACCAATTATGAACCAGTCTGGACAAAATTAAGAATTTTAACCTCTCAGAATTCGCCCTTCCCAAATCAGGGTCTCTCAAGTCCTTGAAGAATGCTAGTCTGAGATCTAGAAAATTGTAGACTAAAGAATTGGGTCTTCTCAGAAATTATCACTCAAAACACACTAGAAAGCCAGCATAGCAAAAAAAAAAAAAAAAAAAAAAAAAAAAAAAAAAAATTAACAACAACATATGGTCTCAAAGCCAACTGTCTGGGTTGCAATTCTGAGTACACTTTACTAGCTGAGTACTTCTGGCCAATATGCCCTTTGTGGCTCCCTCTGCCTATCTTCATGATGGAGATAATAATACCTCAATGAGATTCAGTAAGAAATATAGGAATCAAGGCTGCAAATATAGACAACTGTACTTGCACAAAGGTGAATGAATATCCACAAGTCTTGTGTGGCTGCTCTTGAGAATACTACAACTTTCTGGGCACCAGACTAGGTAGGCAAGGACCTCTCACTGTGCTCCTGTCCAACAATGGACCTTCCCAGTCCTTTATGGCCCATCATTTCCTCTACAGGACTTGATTCTTTGATCTCAGAGAACAAGACACCTAAATTGTTTAAATTTGGGTTTTGTCTTTTGTTTGTTCTGGGGGGTAAGGGTGCTTTTTCTTTTTCTTTTTCTTTTTTTTTCTTTTTTTTAGTTTTTTGTCCCCTTTAAAACAGTGAACATCTATCTATTAGAACCTTGGGGGAGCATTCAGACAAATCAAAGTGCCCAAGGTTTAACAGTGAATTTATTCACAGAAGTCTTTAAATTTTTATTAGATGACCAACAGCCCTTGCTACCCTGTAAGAAAACTTGTCTATGTTACTTTGTGAACCCTGGCTTCTAAGCAGCAGATTCTGTGGACCTGTGCTAATATTAACTTATAGTTGGCTAACAAAATGGAGGCAAAAATCCCCAATAACCATAAACAGTTGAGATGGGGGGACTACCCTATCCTAGGTAAATCCTCCACCAGGCTCCAGTTTTGTGACTCCCTCTGCTCATAACTACCTCCATGTGACATCATCATATAAGCTTCATCATGCTTTTGACAAGTCTCCCCAAGTCATTTTTTTTTTACATCTCACATCACAGAAGGCAATATGCTCGTTCATCATGGCATCTACTTCCTCTTTGTACATCATGTTGTCCCAGCAGCCAGTCTGCAGTGGTGCAACAACTAGAGCTCATTATAAGCAACTGGCTTTGAAGCTTTGTCAGTGGGGTTTCAAACGTTTTAGAAATCACAACTAATTCATCAAAACAGCAGAAACTCTGAAGCACTTGGTAGGGCCAAGAGCCTCCTTCTTGGCCCTAAATACACACCAACATCAGCATCTAGCTTTGAGCCAAGCCAAGGCAGTATCAGAAAATGGAAGATCTGGGCGGCACAGCAATTAAAGCAGAGGCCTTCTCCCTAATTCTGCTGTCGTAACTAAGGTAACTAAGCCATACTCAGTGAGGGTACTATCTCCCAGCATACACCCACATGTTTGTCTTACACTACATGCTAATTCTTATCTTAGGAAAAAGCAAGAAAACCAAGGTTCTCTGTTGGAGCAAAGCCTCCTTAATGTATATAAACATTTCCCCTCTCCTTTAGTTCAAAGGATTGTGGACTGATTCAAATGAGCTCTTAACAAAATAGATACACCCTGAGGTAGAGCAGTCTGGAGGCCACTGAGCCACTACAGGTATTTCACTCGACAGTTCAAATCCACAGCCCTCACCATCCTGCCCAGTGAAAGGTCTTGAGTCACCAAATCTCCGAATCGCCTGATATAAGGCTAGCTCAAACTCCATCCTCCACGTACTTTTCTTGGCTCCCTGAAGACTATTTGCATGTGAGTGGATGTCAGCGATGCCCGATGCCTGTGCATATAGAAGCCTCACGTCACGTCTCCATCCTATGCTGTTTTCTTACAATGTCAATGATAAGCAGATTAAATGGCTGCATAGTTTATGTGGAAGAATTTAGTCATCAGCAACAACAACTCTATGTTTTGATATATGAAAAAGACTACTTTTTTCCAGCTGTGTATTATTCAGGCTGTTGATAGGTTAAATGTGCCCTTTAAAATTCCCTACGAATCTGTTTAATACCTATAAAGAATGATCAAGTATAGAATGGCTTAAAGTAAAAACTTAAATTCTATCCACACAGGCTGACAGCTGTGTGTACTGACTTGTTTTGTGTTGCCACCTATTAGAAAATAGGATTTTAAGGCATGGGAAGATAGCTCAGTCAATAAATGACTTGCTCTGAAGCATGGACCTGAGTTCTATTCCTAGAAACCATGTCAAAACAACAACAAAGTACATATGCAAACAACCAGGTAGTGTGTGCTTATGGCGCTTACCACTGGGGAGGGTGAGACAGGTAGTATTTTCTGACCAGCCAGCCCAGCCTAATTAGACAAGGCATGGTGGTACACAGTTTAACTCCCAGCATTTTCGAGGCAAAAGCAGAGGGAAAGGCAGATGGGTCTCTGTAAGCCAGCCTAGTCTACATAATAGAGTTTCACGACAGCCAGGATATATAGAAAGACTGTTTCAAAAAACAAACAATATTAAAAAAATAACAACAACAACAACAACAAAAAACCATCCTGACATGAGATGGTCACCATGACTCATGCCCGTTACCCTAGCACTTGAGACACTGAGGCAGGAGGATGACCAGGCTATATAACAAGTTCCTGTGTCAAGATTAAAAAAAAAAAAAAAGCCAACAACAAAATTTTAAGAAACATCACTTGGGGGCTGGCGAGATGGCTCAGCGGGTAAGAGCACTGACTGCTGTTCCGAAGGTTCTGAGTTCTGATCCTAGCAACCACATGGTGGCTCATAACCACACGTATGAGATATGATGCCCTCTTCTGGTCCGTCTGAAGACAGCTACGGTGTATTACTCTGGAGGGAGCAGGGCCGGAGCGAGTGGGGCCGACAGAGGTCCTGAGTTCAATTCCCAGCAGCCACACACATGATAGCTCACGGCCATCTGTACAGCTACAGTGTACTTATACACATAAAATAAAATAAAATAAAATAAATCTAAAAAAAAAAAAAAAGAAAAGAAAAAGAAACATCACTTGACAGACTCCTGGGAGATGATATCTGGCCTCAACAAGCACACATATATGTATACATAAGTGTGTGCCTGCATATAATTAATATGTACACACATACACACTCAGACACAAAGAAAAGGAAAAATAGGCATATTCAAGAAATGTTGAAAAGAGTTTTGTCCTGATACAGTTTCAGCTACTGGTCGCTACTTGCTTGCTTGCTGGCTTCTCTTTTCTCTAGACACATTTCACCTCACAAGCCTCAGGTTTCTCAACCCACAGGACAGATGGAGTAACACCTACCTCACAGGGTGTCTGAAAGGGTAAATAATCTGTGTGTGTGAAGGTACCTGCTTCACACCCAGCTCATGCTGGAAAATACTTTGCACTTTCTTAAACTCACATTCACGGCAGAAGCAGAAGTTTGTGGTTTGACTTTGAAGCCACAGGTTATCAGTACAATGTGGTGGCAAGGGCGTGGCTTCCAATCCCAAACCAGATGGCACCAGTCATACTTTTCATAGTAGCACTGGTTTACCATGGCCACTATGAGCATGATCCATCCTAATACACAGGGTGGATAATGCAAGCAGCAGCTTGTCAGTAACTGGTGGCTTTCTGACTGGCGCTAGAAGAGCTAGCTCCCCTCCAGAAGGAAGGAAAGAAACACTGTTCTAGGACAGAGCTAGGTCAGAGAGAGGAAGGGAAAGACAGAGAGGGGCGTGGGGAGGGAGAATAAACGCCAGGGACTGCTGCTAGACAACTTCCGAATGCTGGCCACACCCAACCACTCCTAGGTTCTCTGGGATGGAGTGTGGTGTGTGTGAAACAATGGTTTAAAGCTACAAAGGCTTTGTGCACAACCAGGTGCAGGTGCCAACTCTACCACTAGCAGTTACACGACAGTGGGCAAGTTACGCCATTCCTCATATGGAAACATGGATCATTTCTGTTCTTATCTCAAGAATTCTTCAGAATGCATGCAGGTGTAATGGCACTGGGGGACTGAGGCAGGAGGACCAGGATTTCCAGTTCTATAGTAACACCTGTCTCAAGAGACCAACACAAATAACAGAACTGAGTAAGTAAACAGTGTACTCGGTAGATGTTACCACTGTCAACAGAACGAAGCCTTTTCCACCAGCAGGAACCTGAGCAACTGAGTTGGCCTTTGTCTTCCTCTCATAAAAAATTTCTTGGTTTTGTTTTTTGTTTTTTGTTTTTTACAAATGTGTATTTTTCACAGAGGGTCGACACACAGGAATGGAGCTGATTCTCACAGCAACCTAGGAAAGATGTTCTCTGCTCTGCAAGTGTGTGCAGTCCACCTTCCCTCTTTCTTTCAGAGTATCTACTCAAATCCTCAACAAAAACGTCCTTCTTGCCTCTTGACTTGTTGGTGAGCTTCTAGAAGGTGGAGAGAGACACTGTATCCCTGTGAGTCCAGCTGCCTAATGGAGCTGGAGATGAAACGCTTCCATAAGCAGAATAATAATCAGAGAGTGAATCATCCTGGTCATTATTCTAATTACCAGGGCTCCTTATGCAAGAGTAGTTTTGTTTTCTTTTTAATGCAAGAAATCTAGTCAAGTTACACCATAAATTCCTCCTAGAAGAGAAGAAAACATAGGATCATACATCAACTTCTGAATTGCCAAGAGATCTGAGGCTCACTTCCCTTTTCCTTAAATCCTGAGCAGACAACAGGGCTGGATCAATTCAAGAGCTCACAGGAAAAGGAGGTAAGAAAGCCTGGTGACAGCAGAAGGTGAACCGGTCCCCATGGGGTTGGGGTGTGTGTGTGTTAAGGGCTGACCACGGATTTGCATCAGTTCCTGCAGCCTCTATTCCACCTGAGAGGTAAGCAAAGAAGACCATCACCCCACACTCCTCCCACTGCTCCAGACTCCCTCCCTCAATTCTACTCCTTCTCCCCAAGGGAAGATGAATGAATTTACTACCTCAATAAAGACTACAATTATGCACAGTTGTGACCAAAAAGCCCCAAATAGGCCACAGTCTGGTCCACTGATAAATGACTTTAAAAAGCAGTTTCCTGTACTTCAAGTGAAAAACAATTTAACTTTGAAATCATGTATTTACATAGGAAAAATAAGACTATTTAGAAAATGGAGTAGGGACTGAGAAACACCAAGGACTAGAAAGTAGTTTGGGGTCAAAATTATTAGAAGCAAGACAAGTGTGCGCATTAATGCGTTATTTACATTTCTGAGGCCTTGCCTTTGTTTGATCAGTGTGAGTCACCTGCCTGGCTTCCACACAAGTTATTACTCATGTTGCAGGCCCTGGGGCAAAGGCACATGTGCAGTGTAGAACACTGGGTTTGCATTACAGTAACACAACACACAAATGTGAATGGCTGCCATACCCAGGGAAATGGATCCAGTTTCACAGGATACACTATTGAACACTTGTTGCCATGAAGCCAGAATATAAGCTTTTCAAGCATTACACTCAAAGGAAGAAAAGAGTCAATGGGAGCCATCTAATACCTAACGCTAGCGAATCATTTCTACCTATCCAAACTTTTATACTTATGTTTAGTTTCTTTTCTACTCTTAAAATTAAAATTCCACAGCACCTTGTAGTTCATAAGCAAAACCTAAACAGAGAGTTAAGGGCAGTAATCACTGGGATCATATCAAATTAAAAAAGCAAATAAGCTTAGCCCAGACCTTCCTAAAGCTGTACTTTGATTGCAGATTCATTCTTTCATTCAACAGTTCTGGGTTTGTTGGCACCAACTGTCTGGGGGGGGGGGGGGGGGAAGGCAACCAGGATGAAAAGAACTCTCTGTGTGTTACTGTTTTCCTTACTCCACCATCCCGCTGTGCTTGCTAGCTTTGTGTCTCCTTGATGCAAGCTAGCGTAATTCAGGAAGAGAGAACCTCAACTGAGGAAATGTCTGCACCAGACTGGCCTCGTGGGCAAGCCTGTGATGTCGTTTCATGACTGATGGTCCTGGGCAGTGTAAGAAAGGAGAATGAGCAAGACATGGGGAGGCAAGCCAATTAAGCTGCACCTACTCCATGGCTTTCTATTTCACTTCCTGCTTCTGTGTTCCTGGCCCTTTTTCCTTGATGTACCATAAACCGAAATAAACAGTGTCGCTCCACCAAGATGCTTTTGGTTATGGTGTTGTATCACAGCAACAGAAACTCTAAGACAGCCCCAATATTCACGAAACACGTGCTAAGGATAAGAACATAAATAGGTTTCTAGTGCCCTTTAACAGGAATAGCCACCCCTAGCCCCACTGTTTCTCCAGGGAGTTCACAAATCTTTACCTAAACAATATCCAATATCCTCAGAACTAAGGGAGAGTCCCTGTATGTGGAATGTTCAGTGCTCTGGTAGACCAAGGTGAGGTTACAACATATTCAACTCAATCTCCATAAGCAGCCCAAGGGCTATTCTTTCCAGATGAGGAAATTAGGATAAAAGAAGTTACCAACGGAACCAGGATTGAATGCTAGCTTTGGTGAACCCATAATGCATATGCTTTCTAGCCTCCTCCAGCTTCTGAAGAGATAAAGTCCTGGGCAGTTGTCCCCACCACTAAGACCAGGTTTGACATGCCTTCCATGGTTCCCCTGGCTACCAGCATAGAACACACAGGTGGGAATTCACTTGCACAGCAGTTCTGTGCAGATAATATATAACCTCTTCTCTACTATCATGATATATGTCTCCCTCAATACAAATGAAAGTACTGGGTTCAAGGACTAGAAACATAGTTAAATTCACATCTCAGGTATCACACAGAGGCTAATGACTTACAGTGACTCAGTGGAATTCACCAGTTCAATAAACTAAGACTTACAAGAGGTGCAAATAAAAATGAAGTAACTCCTTAAAGCAGTGGTTCTCAACTTGTGGGCTGGGACCTCTTAGACGGGATGGAGAGTCCTATCAGACATCTTGCATATCAGATATTTACATTATGGTTCATTACAGTAGCAAAATTAGTTAGGATGTAGCAAGAAAATAATTTTATGGTTGGAGGAGTCACTATAACATGAGGAACTGTATTAAAGGGTCATAGCATTAGGAAGGTTGAGAACTACTGCCTTCATGCTTCTTTTCCTTAAAAAGGAAAATTAATTTTAAAAATGACAATGCCACATATCTTTTAAGAAATTGTTTGGTCTTCTATGATCTTAGGTGTATCATATAAATGCTTCCAAAATAATGTCTACAGTTTGTACAGGACTTCAGGTTAAATACTCATAACACTCTTGAAACTGGCTTTTGTTCGAATGGCATCTAGCTACAAAACTCCACTATAAATGACCTCAAATAAGGCACAGTCTGTGCACTTTCCATCAGACAAGAACAGAGCCTTGAGAATATTTAAGGTTTCCTCACAATCTTCATGAATAGTGTGCCTTAGTGCTCCTCAAATTAACTCTCCACTTGCATCATTTCACACTAGAAAGGGACAATAAAGCCAGACACTTCACAGGGCTTTTGTGAATACAGGCCAGATAAAGACCAGACTGTGTCTCCACGATGCTGAGATTACTGTACTGCTGCATAAAAATCTTGTACCTGCTGCAAACTGGTTAGGGGACACAGGCTAACAGCCCCGTGGAAGTCAGGCAGCATTCCTCTGGACACCTCTAACAAAGGGGGTTCTGAGAGATGGGGCTGGATGCTCTCTACATCTGGCAATAGCTGTTTTTCATGAATTTGGGAGTAATCACCATGGTGACCTTGAATATACATCAAAACTCACCTGGCCCAAGAGGCTCATTAGCTTTATGTTCTTTCTAAATAAAAAAGTGCATGTTTCAGTTGAGTGCACTTCCAGGCAAGTTAAACACTCTCCTAACACACTGAAGGAAACCACACCCAGAAGTGGGGAGCGCTGTAGGGGTGGTGGTTGGGGGAGGAGCTGGGTAGGGCTAGAAGTTGAGGCATTGTCTACCAAGCCTCCCTGATCACTTAGCTAACAGCTGAAATCATCACAGCTGCTGTGAGTTAGTGAGCACTTACTTCAAGGACCATATAACCATGGGTTTCCACACAGAAGCGCGTCTGAGTCTTACATGAACACAGTATGCGTATTATCCCTTTCCTACTTAGGGAAACATTTGGAGGCTGGTAAGTGCAGTTCTCAGGTTTACAAAGGCAAGCTGGAAATGTATGCCAGGATTCACAGAAATAACTGTGTGAAAAGCTTAAGATATAATGTGAAGTAAAACATAAAAAGACACACTGAATTTATTTGATGATAATGTATATGTGGTATGAATAGTACTGGAAACTTACATTTGCTGCACTGTCAAATTTCACGTAACTGTGCTTTCATTCTCATTTCTTTTGAGAATATAGTAATACTGATAGTATTATATATTAAACATGCTAGGTTACACAAAGGAGCAGCTAGAAATTGAATCCTGTCTCTTAGTCACCCCCAATCCTGCTTTTGAAAAACCATCAACAGGGCTGGCCAGATGGCTCTGCAGGTGAAGGCACCTGCCAGAAGCCTCAACATCCCTTATACAGTAGAGGAAAATAACTTATTCCTACAAGTTGTTCTATAATCTACATATGCATACTATGATATACATATACATGCATGCATACACACACACACACACACACACACACACACCACACAAAAAGGCAAGAAAACCATTCACCAGAGTCACTCAGTGACTTCTTAAGGGTTGTGGCTTCCCTCCCATTAGGGAGAGCCTGCAGATGGATCAGTCAAAACTAAGGATTACTTCTCTCCTCCAGCCTTCTTTCTCCTACAAGACAAAATCTCTGGTCAAAAAATTAAAAAAAAAAAAGTTCTCTCTCCTACCTTAATTATTAGCAGCCACTTTAGAACTTCAATTACAAACTCAGAAAAAATAAGTACCTATGAAATAAAATATATACTTAGCATATTTCAAAGGCATTAACAACAAAACCTGAAGGTACCACTAGTCTGGTGTGCAAGAAAACTGTACAGTCTAATCGAATTCAGGAACAGCAACCTTAAATACAAGATCATTCAATAAGAATAGAGTGTAAACACGGATCACCATTCAATGCAAGAGATTCTTCTGATTTAATTTAAAAAATAGTTTAGAGCTGAAGAGACAGCTCAGTGGTTAAGAGCACTTGCTGGTCTTGCAGAGGACCCAGGTCCAATTCCCAGCACCCACATGGTAGCTCACAACTATCTCTAACCCCAGTTCCAGAGGATCCATTAGGCAGAAGCATGTGATGCACATAGATGCATGCAGGCAAAACATTCATACACATAA
>JADRCD010191539.1:0-22489 GCA_019843815.1 Montemys delectorum | reverse complement strand
TTTTTTTTAGTATATGTGCTGCCGAAGCAAGCACCTAATTAGAATTTTTAAAGAGACAACAAAATTCATAGCTTTGTTCAATATTTGTATTCAGACATTAAATAATAAGAATAGCCACACAGTAGAAAGGGAAGTCAAACTCCAAAAGTTGTCCTCTAACCTCCACACATATACCTGCACATGTGTGTACACTGGAGTAGGAGTGTACATGCACACACACACACACACACACACACACACACTAGATGTAATGTTAAAGACTTTTTTTTAAATCTATAAAGGTGGTGGTGGTGCACGCCTTTAATCCCAGCACTTGGGAGGCAGAGGCAGGCAGATTTGTGAGTTCGAGGCCAGTCTGGTCTACAGAGTGAGTTCCAGGACAGCCAGGGCTACACAGAGAAACCCTGCCTCAAAAAAACAAACAAACAAACAAACAAAAAACAACAAAAACAAAACAAAACAAACAAAAAAAAACCCAAAACCCAAAAAACCTTAAATGATTACAAAAATTACACCACATATTTAGATTCAGAAGAGAAATGGCAGTCTTTTTTTTATTTCTAGAGCTTCCTCCTATCCCTTTCAAATGCTTTGAATTCAGGACCAGAGGAACTGTTAAGGGGTGAAGAACACTGGTTGTGTTTCCAAAGGACCTGGGTTCAGTTCCTGTCATCCACATAGCAGCTGTCTGTAATTTCAATTCCAGGGGGTAAGGCCTGTGAGGGCACTGCATGCATGTGGTATATAGACATATATTCAGGTAAAACACCCAATCACATTAAAGGAATTGGACATCAAACAGATGAACGCAGTTAAGTACAGTAGTAATTTCCTCTGGATTCATCTTCCAGGGTCTAAGTCCTCTCTCTCTTCCTTCATCTATCTATCTATCTGTCTGTCTTTCCTTCATCTATCTATCTATCTGTCTGTCTTTCCATCTGTCCGTATACTTGACCTTCCACCCACCCACTCACCCACCCATCCATCCTTCCATCCATCCATCCATCCATCCATCCATCCATCCATCCATCTTCTATCCAGGGTCTCTATTTTGTAGCTCTGGCTGTCCTGGACAACCAGACCAGGCTAACCAGGGACTCACAGAGCTCTGTTTGCCTCCGCCTCCCAAGAGCAGAAATTGAGGGCATGAGCCACTACAGCCAACTGTAAATACAGTTTCTCAACAAAGCCGCCTCAGAAACTGCCTCCGAGAGTTTCTTACACAACGATGTGCTTTATGCTAACTTCTCATTTAAGTTTTAGTTGGTCTCGGTTCTCTTCAGTGTTTATCCTGGGCCTCAAGATTGGGCGCTGAAATCATGTAATAAGTACACCTAACGCAGGTCTGACAGACAACGGGGAACGACCGAGGTTAACTGACACATGGAGCGGAGAATGGAACTCTGCTCCTCTGGAAGAGCAGCCAGGGCTCTTAACTGCTGAGCCACCTCTCCAGCCCCTGAATTTTTTAAAAAAGCAGGACGGTTGTGTAAGTGAAATTGAATACTCGTTATTGCCTCACCACGGCACGTTTCTCCTTACTTAGCAGTATCTAATCTTGATCTTTAGGACGAGGCAGTGCCAGCAGAAAAGTTGCTTTTTTTTTTTTTTTTTTTTTTTTTGGTGATCAAGAAGAAATTTGTGTGTGTATTTGACATTCTTTAACTGTGTGTGTGGGGGGGGTTATATGTATCTATTTTTACATAACTCTACCTATCTGTGTAACTTTATCCCCATCAAACTTTAACCCGGTGATCTTAACAATCATTGATGGTTCCTACAAAGCCGCTGTCACTGTGACCGTGCAAATATTTTCAAGTAGTTATTCTGTCCACATTTATTACAGTGTACTCTACCAGAAGGAAAAAAAAAAATCTTCCTTCTTCCTTCATGATCTTGAACCCAAGGTTCCTTCTGCCTCTATCTCTCAAGTCATGTTATTTTTTTAAACCCAAAACAAAACAAAAAAAAGCCTTAATAAACTGTATAGCATTCTGATTCTGGACATCCAGCTTGGAGTGTGGGGCCTAGGGGCCCCATGTTCCTCATTTCTTTGCCGTGGGGCTCGTAGCCTTGTGTTTATGTGAACTGTATACTCTTCTCAAGGGTCTTGGCCGGTTTAGTTGGCGGCTCCATCTCACTCTGTCCCACAGCTCGGCGAGGCAAGGCCTCTTTGTCTTTTAGCTTCATCTACGGATCACAAAAATCGTTTCGGCCACTCAACTCATTATTCCAGCCTTTTTTTTTTTTTTTTTTCCCAGTTCAAGCACCCTGAAAGAGGAAAGGGGAAAGTGGGTTAAGGCCTGCAGGAAGCTGGGGGAAGCTGGAGAAGCTGGGGGCTGGCAAACGAAGCGTGCGTGTTCCGGTCCCCGGTCCACGCGCTGCGGGCCGGGTGCCGGTAGGGGGCGGGGACAAGGGCCCTCCGGCGCGGTGCTTAGTCACGGCGACGCCGCACCCCGCTCGCCCTCCCCGCGCGCACTTCCGCGCATGGCGCTGCTGCCCCGGGCGCTGAGCGTGGGCGCGGCCCCGAGCCTGCGGCGGGCGGCGCGCGCGCTCACCTGCGCCATGGCGAGTCCCGGCGAGCCGCAGCCCCCGGCCACCGCCGCCGCTTCCTTCGACTACCTGGTGATCGGCGGCGGCTCCGGCGGGCTGGCCAGCGCGCGGCGGGCGGCGGAGCTCGGCGCCAGGGCCGCGGTGGTGGAGAGTCACAAGCTGGGTGGCACTTGCGTGAGTACCGGGGCCGGGCTGCGCGCTTTCTCACGGCCTCCGCGCGCGGCGCCCGGGGTACTTCCTCAACACCCGGGCCGCCGGGGGGTCCCGGAGATAGCGGGAAAGAGGGTAACGCCACCGAGCCAGCCACTCTGCACAGGTGCAATGCTAAAGCCAAAAAACAAAACAAAACAAAAAACCCTTCAGCCAAGCTTAGCTGCCCAGCGTGCAACTCCATGCGGAGGAGGATCGCTGCTGGAGCTGGGGGAAACACGAAACTGCCTCTGGGATACTGCTAGGGGCGTGGGCGAGGGGAGCAGTGGAGGGTTCTGGCATGGAGGGGTGTGTGTGTGTGTGTGTGTGTGTGTGTGTGTGTGTGTGTGTGTGTAGTCTGATCTTCTATTTCAAGGGCAAAGTGATAGGTAACAGTAGTTCTCCACTTTGGCTGCGCAGTGGAACCCCTTGAAGAGTTGAAGTTCTGCTGTTCCCCGCGGGGTCCCGTACGTGGAGGTGCGGCGGCGCCGGGGGTTAGCAAGCTCAGAAACACGCAGTTGATCCCAACTGCAGCCAAGGCTGAGAACTACAAGCTACCTCCAAAGAGAAACCTTAAAGGGTTTCTCAGAGCTTTCTGATGATACCGTTTGTTGTGGATTGTTTGGGGACAGGTTTTTCAGACTAAAAAAAAAAAAAGAGAGAGAGAGAAGGGTGGTAAAATTTAAGATTGAAAGTCTTAATACTTTTCAGACAATCTCGTACCCACATTAGTGTGGGTGGCCTTTTCCTATCACAAGATCTAGGCAGAGTTCGTGTTGGTGATTTGAAAACGCCGAACCTCAAAAGTCACCCGTGACTGGGGATAGGTTCTCTAAATGCCTTTGAATGCGTCTAAATTATACTAAATTGGGAACTCCTTAGGGGCAGGGGCGGGTGCCTATATTTGTGAACTGCTCGTTACCTTAAAATACCTTGCTCAACAGCTATTTGTGAAATGAATGAAGCTAGAGATGAGTAACTGTGAGTATGCTTAAGCCACGGTTGAAGATGAACGGTGTGTGTGTGAAGAGAAAGGAAGAGTGAGTCATCGTTAGAGATTGGCTCGCACTTTGACACTAGTCTAGAAGGATGAGAGACCTCTGTAGAAGGCAAAGGGAAGGAGGCCTTGCTCAGGGCCGGCCCCCCTCTCACTCCAGATGGTGGGCGTCTGTCAGTTCTCAACTCTGCACTTCCAGACGTTTGTTTTTCTCCCTCCTTGTCACATCACCACAGATTTGTGACATCTGCTGTCATTATTGGTTCCTCTGGCGTTAATCAAGAAGGGGCTGGCCGCCATTTGATATCTGAAGCCAGCCTTGTCTACAGAGCAAGTTCTAGGACAACCAGGGCTACACAGAAATCCTGTCTCAGGGGTTAAAAAACTTCTGAGGGCAAGCAAAGGACAGCTCAGCATGACATTATTTGCTACCAGTGGCCCACCTGGCCGTGCATGCCCAGTTCATCAATCTGCAGCGGCGGCCATTTCCACCTAAACATCAGTGTCTTTGAGATGTCCTTTATTGTTTCGGTGGCAAACTTTAGGGACGTCCTCAAGTAACTTTTGGCTTTGAATTACAAAGCAAAGTAGGGGGCTGCAGCCAGTATGAGGGAAAATGTAACCCAAAGGTAGAAGCGGGGATGGATTTGCCCAAGAATTGCAGTCATGTGTCTGTCCAGAGCTGGAATAGTGAACTTACTACAGGAAATAATTTCCAAGCACGTGTAGGAAAACCCAAGGCTTTCTGACGAGGATCCTTTTACTCATTTTAGGTTTGTAGATGAATCTGACAGAAGGAAGGGGCTAGATAGAAATATTTTCCAACAGAGGTTCTTTCAAGGAACTTGCAGTCTAATGGGGAGACCAAATACAGTCAGCCAGAAAGTGGGGTTGGTCTGGCTGCCTGGCTTTTTTTTTTTTTTTTTTTTTTTTTTTTTTTTTTTTGAAGTGTTTGTTTGTATGAGCACTTGCATGAATGAATGTCTGCACCACATGCTTGCCTAGCGCCCACAGAGGCCAGAAGAGAATGATGGGCCCCCTGGAGCTGGAGTTACAGACAGTTGTTAGCTGTCATGTGGGTGCCAGGAATCTAACCCAGGTCCCCAGGAACAGTGGCCGGTGCTCTAACCCCTGAGCCGTCTCTGCGGCCCAGGACTGTCTTAATTCTTGCAGGGAATGAATGACTGCTCAAAGTAAAGTAGCTCAGAGTAGGGTTGATTCTCATCTTCCCTTACTGAGGGTTCCTTGCTGAGTTCAAGGCCAGCCTGGGCTGTAATACGAGCTCTGTCCCTATAGATTAAAGAACTTCCTCTGCCAGTGTTATTTCCACATGGTAGGATTACTATTTGTTTTTATTCAGTTGTTCACTGAGTATTATGGGAAGTCTATGTATCAGGTGCTTTTTATAAAGATTTGTTTTGGAGCCTGGAGAGATGGCGCTTGGCTACTCTTGTAGTGGGGTTCAGTTCCCAGCAACCACATGGTGGCTCATAACTGTCTTTTAATTCCAATTCCGGGTGACCCAATGGCTTCTTTTAACCTCCTCCGGCACTGAGCACACTCATAGTACACATATATACTTGCAGGCAAAACACACACACACACACACACACACACACACACAATAAGAATAAGTCTTTTTACTGTGTAGATATGTGTGTATGTGTTGAGGGCTGGTGTGCACATGTGGGCGTAGGTGCCCACAGAGACTAGAGTCAGATGCCCTGGAGCTAGGATTACTGGCAGTAGTGATCTGTCCAACCTGGCTGGCTTCTGACATCTGTAACTCTGGTCTTTAGCGAGAGCGTGCTCTTAACTGTTGAGCCATCTCTCTCCCCAGCAACCTCTCTTCCTCGTATGTTTATAGATGCTGGAGGGTCACTGCAGCCAGCAAAGCAGAGAAAAATCCCTGGCTTTGGGAGCGGGCATTTTAGCTGTTATCTGTAGTTTCTGAAGTTTCCATTACTATTTTTGTGATGAGCACAGAAGAATATGTGGTGGTGGTGAACTGTGTGTGTGTGTGTGTGTGTGTGTGTGTGCGCGCGCGCGCATGCTTTGAATCGTTGCTAATAAAGCTGGAATTGACTATACTTTTTTTTTCAAAAACAAGAGTAATAATAGAAGTAGTTATATGCGTATATGCAGTCCTGGTTGACCTAGAACTCCCCATATAGACTAGTCTGGCCTCAAACTCAGATTTGCCTGGTCCTGTCTCCCAACTGCTGGGATTAACAGTGCTGAGGCCGGCCTTAAAAGCACTATGTAGCTAAGGATGACCTTGAACTACTGACCTTCTCCTGTCTACCGCCCAGGTTTTTGGATTATACGCACATATCACCACTGCCTGCTTATGAGATGCTGGGCATGAGCCCAGGGTTTTTGCACATCCTAGGCAAGCATGCTATCTACTAATTGAAGCCTGATTTTATCATTTTATTTTTGTAAAGACTACAGAGAAGGTACTAACATTGTCACTCGAAGATTCATGGAGACTTTGATTTTATTACATTTATTCATTTTGGGAGAGGGGCCATGCATGTCAGGGCATATGTGTGGAAATCAGAGAACAGCTTATGAGTTCTCTCTTCCACCATAAGTCAGTTCTCTCTTCCACCATCAGGGTCCTGAGGATTGAACTCAAGTTGTCAGGTTTGGTGGCAACTGCCTTTATTTACTGAGCCATATTGGCAGCCCCAAACTTGTATTTTATTCTGCTTATTACAGGAAATTGAACCCATACCTTGTGCATGCTAAGTATGTGCTCTGCTCTTAAGCTCTACCTTGAATCTTAAGAACAGGACATATTTTGATGAGAAATGCCAAATAGGTCGTCCTCTGAAGACCCCTGGCTTTCTAAAACACTGCCTGGGCCTCTGTATTTTTGTTTCACATAAATCCTAATAGAAAGTCAGGGAACATCATTTTGTTTAATCCTTTTGGAGTAATCCTAAGGAGCAGAATGTCAGCTAACACACTTGAGAGAACACCCAAATAAGTGTGTGCAGCCTGTGAGCTGGCCACAGGAACCATGGCTTCAGTACTATGAGCATGAGGTGATCTCTCAAGTCATAAAGGGTTTTAAGCATTGTCCTCCAACGGAAGGGAGGACACTCTCCTTCACTCCCACTTAGGAACCAGGTGTTGTTATTATTCTAAACTCATGAGAACTGAGGTGGCAGCTTGGCAGAAGCACGCTTGCCTGACACCTGTGAGACCCTGGGAACAGATAAACATACAGCAAGCCAGAACACTCTTTTAAAAAATATATATTATTTACTTATTTTTATTTATAAGAATACACTGTAGCTGTCTTCAGACACACCAAAAGAGTGCGCATCGGATCCCATTACAGATGGTTGTGAGCCACCATGTGGTTGCTGGGAATTGAACTCAGGACCTCTGGAAGAGCAGTCAGTGTGCTCTTCACCGCTGAGCCATCTCTCCAGCCCAAGCCAGAACACTCTTAATTAGGGCTCTCCCACAAGAGTCTTCACCCCAGAGCGCCTTACAGATGTCGTTTTCAAAAGCTGCACTCACGTTTTTGTGGGTGAGTCAGACACAATGCCAGGCTTTTGTCAGATAAGGACCAGGGAAGCTTGAGAAGGACAGCCTTGTCCTCTGTTTGTTAGTGCCTTCCAGTTTCATGTGGGTGTGCTTCTGCTCGGTCTGCTTACGCCTCCTGAGGACGTCTGCCTCGCGGCCACTTGCATTTTTTTTTCTTCCTACTTCTGGGTCATCTCCTTCTCCAAGACTTTACTCACTCTGATGATAGGGTAGATAGGCCTTTCCCTCAGAGGTGCATATTGCCAAAGTGAAGGGGCTGGTACCGCTGATATTGGTCCCCTGTGTCCTCGCTCGATGTGCTGATATTTGGAGGTGTGAGGTTAGATGAAGACATGAGAGTGAGCCCATAAGCATCTTTTTCCATGAGGGAGACCAGGGTTTTTTGTTTTGTTTTGTTTTTTTAATTTTATTAATTTTTATGAGCATTGGTATTCTGCCTGTATCTCTGCCTTTGTGTTCTGAGGGTGTCAGAACCCCTGGAATTGGAGTTACAGACAGTTGTGAGTTGCCATGTAGTTGCTGGGAATTGAATCCAGGTCCTCTGGAAAAACAGCCAGTGAGTGCTCTTAACGGCTGAGACGTCTTCCCAGCCCCAAGACCAGGGTTTTCTTTCCCAGTGCCGGCACTTTGATGTCAGATTTCCCAGCCTCCAGACAGTGACAAACTTGGGTCACTTAAATTCTCCAGTCTGCTGTTTTGTTACAGCTGCTTGAACTAACATGATTGGTATGTGTCTAAGAGCTTGGTTTTCTTTCTTATTGATTTTTAAAAATTAAAGACAAGTTTGTATATGTCTGAGTCTCACATGTTTCAAGTTGATCTTGAACTCTGTGTAGCTGGGGATAACCTTGAACCATTTTCTCCTTTTGTTTTGTTTTGAGACAGGGTCTTTCTTACTCTGTGGCCCAGGCTGGCCTCAATTTTGCCATCCTCCTGCCTTAGCCTCTCCAGTGCCAGTTTCCTCCATTCTGGCTCCACTTTTTATTTTTTTAAAAATAGAATCTGTTCCTTTAAGACTTCAATGGTGAGCCGGGCAGTAGTGGCGCAGGCCTTTAATCCCAGCACTTGGGAGGCAGAGGCAGGCGGATTTCTAAGTTCGAGGCCAGCCTGGTCTGCAGAGTGAGTTCCAGGACAGCCAGGGCTATACAGAGAAACATTGTTTTGGAAAACAAAAAAAAGACTTCAAAGGTGAGAAAAGTGGTAAGAAGCAAGGTAGGATTGATGAGCTTGCCCTGCACTGGAAACTGTAGCATCAAGAACCACTGCTAAACTGAGCCACAGAGAAAGGCATTTGCAGACCCAATAGTGTGAGTCCATTCGAGTTCTTCCTGAGTTTTCTGAACCAGGCAAAAACCAAATAAACAAAAAACCACCTGTATTTGGTAGAGTATTGTTGTATTAGATAAAAAACAAGTTATCTCTGCCGGGCAGTGGTGGCACATGCCTTTAGTCCCAGCACTTGGGAGGCAGAGGCAGGTGGATTTCTGAGTTTGAGGCCAGCCTGGTCTACACAGTGAGTTCCAGGACAGCCAGGGCTAAACAGGGAAACCCTGTCTTGAAAAACCAAAAAAAAAAAAAAGAGTTATCTCTTCCCCTAGAATTAAAGATAACCCCTTATTGCCCAGGGCAATTCAGTTACTCCTAAGGCCAGAACAAACACATGGGGTATGATCTTTGAATTAAGTTTTCAGAGACTCTCAAAAGTACAAACCAGTGTGAAAGTCATCCAAAGGCTGAATCAGAGCCTCTGGGAGCTGTAATTCTCCCGTCACACAGACCTTGGAGGAGGTGAGCGGGGTACCCTCTGACTTCTGCTCCCTTGCCCTGTAGGAACCTCAGCTCCAGTACTTGCTGAGTGTACTGGTTCTAGGATTAGGAGGAACCCAGGTCTTGAGGGGTTCTGTGCATCTTGCCAGCAAGCCTTGTGTGGTAAGGGTTGACTGAGTGACTGGCGAAGTTTTCTTTATTTCTAACTTACTGTAAACTGGACTGTACATTGCTGCCGGAGAAACCCACAGGGCAGGCCTGGGAAAGGGTTGTTCCGTAGATTACGGCTCATCCAGTGAGCAAACAATGACTTTGCAAGCAACATGCAAATCATAAGGAGCTTATTTTATTGTCCACAGCGTGTACTTTAATTTCCTAACGTAGCTTTCTAAACAGCCCAGTTTAAAGGAAGTTCACTTCCTTTACTTCTGATGGGTTCCCCTTAAAAAAAAACGGAACATTGGCCCTCATTTGCTTGGTGAATTTAGGACTTCATAAAATGAGACCAGCCTGTTCTCTTAAGTGCTCACTAGATAAGTGGTTGTAAAGAGAGAGGCTTGTTGGTAATAAATATATTTGACTTTGGCCATTTGCCTTGTTTGGCTTTTTTTTTTAACAGTGGTCCTACTATATTTTTATTTGTAAAAAGGATGTTTACTAGCTGAGTAATGGTGGCACACACCTTGAATCCCAGCACTCAGGAGGCAGAGGCAGGAGGATCACTGTGAGTTGGAGGCCATCCTGGTCTATAGAGCTAGTTCCAGGACAGCCAGGGTCTCATAGAGCAACCCTGACTCGGAAAAAAAAAAAGAAAACAAAACAATAATTTTTTTAAAGAATTATTTATTTATTTTATGTGTATGAGTATACTGTAGGCATACAGGTGGCCATGAGCCATTATGTGGCTGCTGGGAATTGAACTCAGGACCTCTGCTTGCTCCAGCCCTGCTCACTCCAGCATAATACACTGTAGCTGTCTTCAGAAGAAGGCGTCAGATCTCATTACGGGTGGTTGTGAGCCACCATGTGGTTGCTGGGATCCGAACTCAGGACCTTCGGAAGAGCAGTCAGTGCTCTTACCCGCTGAGCCATCTCACTAGCCCAACAATAATGTTTTTGAAGGGAAAAGAAGCAGTTTGTTCAGAAGTAAAGAGGCAACTTCCTATACCTGAGAGAGGGCGTGAAAATGAGTTGCCTGAGTTTTACATTATTTATTTTTATTATTTTTAAATGTATATGTGAGTGAGTGCAGGTGCTTACAGTGATCACAGGTGTCAGGTATCCCGGGAACCACAGTTATGAGCTATCCTTACATTAAATTTTTTTCTTTTTTGAAACAGAATCACATGTAGCCCAGGATGGCCTCAAACTCACTATGTGGTTGATGCTGGCCTCTCGTGATCTTCCTACCTCTATCTCCCATTTGCTAGTATTAAATGCTAGGTGGGCCAGGTGCCAGAGTGTCTGGTGGACTCAGGGCCTGTGCTGCCAGACCGCCAGACCTTTATAATGTACACGCCAGCGAGAAAAGGCAGAAAGGACCGAGCGTGTCCAGATGTACAGAGCTCCTTAGCCCCAGTGTCTCCAGCTTTGATGGTTGTTGGTGTACTTTATTCTTTCCAAGTCAATGAGGTATCTGATGTCATACTCAGAGGAGTGGGGCTTGATTTCCAAATCTAGCCGCTATGTCTGGAAGTCTCTTCTCTGTAGCCGCCAAAACAGGACAGGGGCTAGTTCAGGATTGTGGTTCTCCTTTATGTCTCCAGGCTCCACAGAGTGCACAGGGACACTGCAGTGCAGAGTCTCTGGCCCAAGAAGGCTGCCGATGGAGTCACTATCCATCTAGTGTCGTGGTCTGTTGTGCGGGCCCCTTAGATAAGCGTAGAGCTTGGGAGACCCACAAGGTCTGGGATTAGATGCATATAGGGCATTTCCTAGCACGGTACCTGGAACCTTGGGATGCTTAGTGGGTTCCTGGAAGTGCATAGATAGGTCTAAGTGTTTGTTTGTTTGTTTGTTTACTTAACATAGAAACTTAAAAGTAAACCAGATAGATGGTGGCATTAGTGTGAGTTTGGCTACCTTAACCTTTAATTCCAGACTTTTCTTGCAAGATGTGAGATCTTATGTTACCCAGACTGGCCTGGGAATCTTGCTCCTCCTGCCTATGTCTCCCAGGTGCTGGGGTTACAGACTTGCATCAGCACCCTGCCTGCCCACACACTTCTTGTAAACTACCTAACATATGCTCCAAGTTGCTTTAGACTTACTCCGTGCACAGTCATAATGAGTCCCAGTGGTTCAGAGCTTTCTAGTGCTTAAGTTGCTTTCAGGGATTACTAGGGACCCAGAGGAGGAGGAGGAGGAGGAGGAGGAGGAGGAGGAGGAGGAGGAGGAGGAGGAGGAAGAAGAGGAGGACTGGAGAATGTTTATCATCCTGAAATCATCTCCACCGTTCCAGAGCTCCGTGTTCTGGGCGGAACCATTAGTGACTCACACTGCAAACCGCAGAGAGCAAGGTGCGACTTGAAGGCACTGAGACCCACTTTGCCCTCTGAGTGAACCCAGGAAGGCGGGTCTGGGGTGAAACACCCCACCAAGGAGCTGGGCTTGGTCCTCCCCTTCCCAGAGGATGTTAGCTGTTTCCCCTGCTCTTGGCATCTGAAAAGCCTCAGTCACCCTCCTTCTTTAGGAGTGGCCCATGTGGTGAGATGGCTCAGTGGGTAAGAGCACTGACCGCTCTTCCGAAGGTCATGGGTTCAAATCCTAGCAATTACCTGGTGGCTCACAACCACCCGTAATGAGATCTGACGCCCTCTTCTGGTGCATCTGAAGTCAGCTACAGTGTACTTATTTATAATAGTAAATAAATCTTTGGGCTGGAGCAAGCAGGGACTAAGCGAGCGGGGTTGACCGGAGCGAGCAGAGGTCCTAAAAAATTTCAATTCCCAACAACCACATGAAAGGCTCGCAACCATCTATAGAGCTACAGCGTACTCACACACATTAAATAAATAAATAAATAAATCAAAAAAAGGAGTGGCTCATTCTTCTGTCCCGAGACTGTGATGTATCTGAGGAGTAGCAGAGCTTCAGTTTGGTCAGATGGAGGAGGCGCATGTAGACAGCCATACTAGGCTCCAACTGTAACAGCGTACTTCCTGCAGAGTTGGCCCTGAAGACTGTGCCCAAACTGGCACCTAGGATGCTGGGTTTTACTGTGCTTGAATTCTGCACACTTCTTTCATCTCCATGGGTTCTTGCTTCTGTTTTGTTTTATTTATTTATTTATTTATTTATTTTCGAGACAGGGTTTCTCTGTGTAGCCCTGGCTGTCCTGGAACTCACTCTGTAGACCAGGCTGGCCTCGAACTTAGATTCCCCTGCCCCTGCCTCCCAAGTGCTGGGATTAAAGGTGTGCGCCACCCCACCCATCTAGAATCCTTTTAAAATATGATCTCATTTTTTAAATCTAAGTACAGTCATGAAGACGAGGGTGTGGGATGGGAGCGAAGAGCACAGGGGTGGAGGGGGGAGGAATGAAAGCAAAGTGTAATGATGTGTATGTGTGGGAATTCCATAACGAGCTCCATCAGTTTACATGCCAAATTTTAAAAAACAAAAGTCTGAGGTCAAAACTAGACAGGTAGTGACCCGTCCCTTTCTAGAGGAAAATAAACAAACTCCTGGTAACTTGAGAGTTTATAGAAGTGTCACTCATTCCTTTGCTCTCTGTGGGTGCAGGGCACTAGTGAGTGGTACGATTATAATGAAACTGTACTAGGTAAACTTTAGCTGGTAGAATCCAGAAAAATGAGAGAAATAGAAAATTGTTTTAGAAAAAGACAGCCTCTTTCAAACACTGGAGGGAATAATGAGACTTGGGCAGGCTTTGAATCCTCCAGCGTGCTGCAGCAAAGGCCTTAATCAGACAGCTGTGGTCCAGGCTCCACACAAAGATGCGTAGAGAGAATCTTAAGAATGAGCCTAGTATTCTCGTGATGTGTGGGAAACCAACAAGACATATCATGGCTGTGACTAGCAGAGCTATAAGCCCTGAGACAAATATGTTTAGGAAGATTCATGTGCATTAAAACACACATGCTTGCCGTGCCGTGGTGGTGCACACCTTTAATCCCAGCACTTGGGAGGCAGAGGCAGGGGGATTTCTGAGTTCGAGGCCAGCCTGGTCTACAGAGTGAGTTCCAGGACAGCCAGAGCTACACAGAGAAACCCTGTCTCGAAAAAAAACCAAAAAACAAGAATTTACTCTGTAATAGCATGTAGGAATTTGCTTTGTTGTTTTAAATAGCTGAAAAGTGTTGGCTAGACTTAGCACGCAGTAATGGGACGCTATGTCACTGATGGTCCTCCTATACATTAGGACCAGGCTTCAGGGAACACCCTTTCTCCATGGATGTCTGCTGTGTGTGTCTTTCTGTCTGTCTGTATACCATGTACATGTCTGTGTAGCATAGACCAAATGGGATATGCTTGCTAATGCTGGTTGAATAAGTCTTTAAAGTTTCTTAGCAATATGATAGATGGATGCGATTTCAGTAGATGAACGTGTGTGTGTGTGTGTGTGTGTGTGTGTGTGTGTGTGTGTATGTGTGTGTTTATGTGTATCTTTGCTTTAGTGTTTATGTGTGTTGTGTTTATGTGTGGAAGCCTGAGGGTCAACCTCAGATGTCCAATTTGCTTTTTAAACAGGCCTTTGACTGGTACCTGATAGGATGGGCTGGGCAGCCAGCAAACCCAGGGATCTGACTGTCCCCACCTCCCCAGCTCTAGTAGTTCAAGCAGGCACCACCCCTCTTGGCTTTTTGATGTGGGTTCTGAGGATTGAACTCAGGTCCCCCTGATCTCCAGGACAAGTGCACTGTTGACTGAGCTGTCTCTCCAGCCCTTGTATTACCTTTTATCTCAACTTTAAAAACATGTTGCTTTCTGTTGGATTGCTTTCATCGTGTATCTCCCTATGTACTGACCGCATGATGGAAGCGTTTATAGCTGTGCTTATAGGAAGCACAGTGACTTCTGGGCATTTAGATTTTCTGGGTTTTAGGTTACTTATTTTTGTTGTGGTCTAGGGCGGAGTCTCATGCAACCAAGGCTGACCTCAAAGTTTGTGTAGCCAAGGATGGCTTTAAATGCATGATCCTGCTTCCACCTTCTGAGGCTGGCTACAGGTGTGTAGCACCAGGCTGGGCCTAAATTATGTCTTTGGGCTAAATGTAAAAAGTAACCTAAACAGGAGGGAGAAGCAGGCAGATCTCTGAATTCGAGGCAAGTCTGGTCTATACATTAAGTCCCAGGCTAGCCTCAGCTACGTAGTGAGACCTGTGTCGTCATCAACAAACGTAGCCCCGAGTCCTGCTATTTTTTGAGACAAGATCTCATGTATTGTCCAGGCTACCTTTGAACTCTGTATGTAACCCTGCAGTCCTTGAACTCCCAATCCTCCTGCCTTAGCTCCCCAAAGCTGAGATTACAACCTTGTGCCACTGCACCTAACCCTCCAATTCAGTTTACAGGATCTGCTCAGGTTCTCTCCTGTTTCGATAGCAATGGTGGCTCAATATCCCAAGTTGCATACCACATACCTTACGATTTCGTGCTTTTTGGTGACTGTTCACAAGTTTGTAATTGTGGGGCACCAGAAGTTCACAGCTGATATTGTGAACACACTGATCTTAAGAAATAATGCATTTGTTTGTGTGTGTGTACATGTGTGCATGGATGCAAGTGCCATGGTACCCGTGTTAGAGGACAACTCCCGCTGGTAGGTTCTATCATGCTGGTGGGTCCTGAGTATCGAACTCGGATAGTCAAACTTTACCCACTAAGCCATCTCACTGGTCCTACAGTGATTGGTTTTAGGGATGCACTGTTGATATCTTCTTTTTAAGTCTTAGAACTTCTTCGAGCAGCCAAGATAACATCACGGCTTCGCACTAGGTAGTGAGACAGCTGAAGAGTATCTGGAATGTGTCTCAGGTGGCAAGCCTAGACAGCCAGGGGACCTATAATTTGCCCTTGATAGCCGAGCTCAGTTTGGGTTTCCCTCTGCAAGGCAGCTCACTCTTCTGCTGGTATACACAGAACAGTTACTCATTCAGTGAGAGTCAGACTTTGTTTTGTTTTTATTTTTATTGAGTGGAGGTCTCATGTAGCCCAGGCTAGACACATACTTCTCTGTGTCCAAGCATCCTTGATTTCCAGGTCCTCTTGCTTCCACCTCCTAAGAGCTGGGGTTCCAGGGGTGTGCTGCCAAGCCTGGAGAGGTTCGGACACTCTACCCTCAAGGCTTTACAAACGCATTCTCTCTTTTTTTTAGTGTAATCTTAAAACTATGTTTTTATTTGTGCCCGGAAATGACCAGGCTGTGTTCTGTGTCTGTCCGTCCGTCCGTAAGGTGATTCTCACTGCTTCAGTCTGGAAGAATGAGCTAGGCTCCCACTAGTACATTGTCAAGGGGCTGTCAAGCCCTTCAGTGAGTTCACGGAGATTCCCTAAGCAAGCCAGCTGCTTCCGTGCCCCGCTGCCCTATCTCTTCTCACTGCCCGCCCCCTCTTTTGAGAAAAACGTATAACTCTGTCACATGAGGAACTGTGGTTTTTTAATTGTGGTAGGAAAAGGATTCTACTGTGGGATCCAGCTCACTGTCACTAGCGTCTGGTCTCAGGCATGACTGGTGACAGGCGCTTGTTCATGCAGGGGTTTAGAGGATTCCGACTGAGTATTCTTAACCTTTTTCTTTTTAATTTTTTTCCCCTAGGTGAATGTTGGATGTGTACCCAAAAAGGTAATTTTTAATTCCTCCTTCCCTCCAAACACCTTGTTCCTATTTACTAGAGCATGGTTAGAATAACGTACCAGTTAGGAGTTGTCCCTGCTTGCTTTCTGTGGTTGTGACTTGAAGAAGGGTTTGTTTTAAATTGCAGATCACAGTTCCTGGAGTGGAGGAAGATGGACAAAGCTCACAAAAATATAAAATGTGAAGCAGGAACATAAGCAATAGTAAACAAAAAGAATAAGCAATAAGAAAAAACTTTAAAGGAGGGCTGGTGAGATGGATGAACGGTTAAGAGCACTGACTGCTCTTCTAAAGGTCCTGAGTTCAAATCCCAGCAACCACATGGTGGCTCACAACTATCCGAAATGAGATCTGACGCCCTCTTCTGGTGTGTCTGAAGACAGCTACAGTGTACTTACATATAATAAATAAATTAAAAAAAAAAAAAAAACTTTAAAGGAACCACTGTGAAGCTGGGTATTTCACTTTGTATTGTGTTTATAGGCTAGGTAACTAAAGATAGGTGCTCCATTTCCCCGATATTTCAGAATACACTATAAACTCCATCTAGTCAGATCCTTAGTCTTCTCTCTTAGTGTATTTAATTATTTTTTAATCTGTTATATTTCACCGGGGGTTTCTGTCTCTCTTCAGCCCCTCAAGCATGATTACTTTTGATTCTTTTTTTATAGGTAATGTGGAACACAGCCGTGCACTCGGAGTTCATGCATGATCACGTGGATTACGGCTTTCAGAGCTGTGAGAGTAAATTCAATTGGCAGTAAGTATTGGAGCTTAAAGGGCTCCATGTACAGTATGGGTATTTTTGACACCTAGCCATGCTTTGAGGGAGGGGTAGTTTGTCCAAATGCATACAGGGCTGAGCCTGTAGCTTGGCCTTAAGAGTTCTTGCCCAGATTGTGTAAGGGCCTGGGTTCAGTCCCCAGTACCGTATATATGTGGTTTTATATGTGTGTCTGTATTTATGCACAACGTAAAATGACCATTTTAATCATTGCAAATACACAGTTTGGCTTTCAGCACATACACATCATGGTGTGGACAGTACTGCTTTTCCCTTTCTAGAACGTTCCCACAGTCCTGAACAGTATTAAACAATAACTTCCTTACCAGCCCATGAAACATGTTCTGCAATCTGTGAAGCTGACCTGGTCTGTGCTAGATACTTATTAGAATCATACAGTCTCCTTTTATGCCTGATTTACATTGATTACTGTCAACTTTTGGTTTGGTTGGTTTGGTTTTTTTCAAGACAGGTTCTATCTTTGTAGCCCTGGCTGTCCTGGAACTCACTCGTAGACCAGGCTGGCCTCGAACTCAGAGGTCCTCCTGCCTCTGCCTCCCAAGTGCTGGGATTAAAGGCATGTGCCACCACTGGCTGGCTAGTGTCACTTTTTAACGGTTTGACTGGCTGTAGTTGGCATCAATAGCTCATGCTCCTCACTGCTGAAGAGTAACCCTTTGTACAATGTACCGGTCACCTGTGCAGTCACCTGTGTTGTTTCTACTTTGTGGCTGTCATGAACGATGCCACCATGAATACTAATGTGGAGGTCATAAGTTGGAGACTGTGTTCTCAGTTCTTCCAGGTCTGTATTGTGTAACAGGACAGTCCTGTGTGTAAGTCTCTAATTGGCACTAACTAATGGAGCCATCAATTTCCCAAAGAGTTTTAGCAGATCTGTTCATTTAAAGTCCATCATGTCCTGTGTCATAATGGCTCTTCTGTTTTGCTTTGTGTACAGTTATTTATATTGTGTATGTTTGACACATGCATGCATGCCACGGCACATATATGGAAGTCAGAGTAACTTGTGGGATTGGTTCTGTCCTTCCATCTTGTCCTGGGCATTGAACTGAGGTAGTCAGGTTGCCAGTGTGTACCTTTTATTTTTGGTTTTTGGGGTTTTTTTCCAAAGATTTATTTATTATTATAAATAAGTACACTGTAGCTATCTTCAGATGCACTTGTGAACCACCATGTGGTTGCTGGGATTTGAACTCAAGACTTTCGGAAGAGCAGTCAGTGTTCTTACTCGCTGAGCCATCCCGCCAGCCCTATTTTTGTTTTTTGTTTTTTTTCCAGACAGGGTTTCTGAGTGTAGCCCTGACTGTCCTGGAACTAACTCTGTAGACCAGGCTGGCCTCCAACTCAGATCCACCTGCCTCTGCTGAGATTAAAGGCATGAGCCACCACACCCAGTAGCAGCATGTGACTTTATTTACCGAGCCATCTCCCTGACCCATCTCATTTTCTACACTGAAAGAGGCATAGATATTGCAGATGCCATCTGAGCATGCTGTAGAATAGAATAGGACCTCAGCACCTGGGAAGCAGGTGACATGGGACAATGGAGGACACAGTCTTCAGACAGTGGCCCTGGATATTAGGTGAAGAAAGAAAATACTGCTTCTGAGATCTGACTTCGGTCTCTTTACAGCGTCATCAAGGAGAAGCGGGATGCGTATGTGAGCCGTCTGAACACCATCTATCAAAACAATTTAACCAAGGTGTGTGTGCTGCCTCTGAACCTGGTGAGAGAGTCATTGGACATTGGAGGAGCCGCCAGGTCTGACCAGACAAAAGTGTAGCCTTGGGCCAGGCGGTAGTGGCGCACATCTTTAGCCCCAGCACTTGGGAGGCAGAGGCAGGCGGATTTCTGAGTTCGAGGCCAGCCTGGTCTACAGAGTGAGTTCCAGGACAACCAGGGCTACACAGAGAAACCCTGTCTCAAAAAATCAGAAAAGAAAAAAAAAATGTAGCCTTGGGATATGTCTTATTATTTCTATAGATAATTTGGAAGCTGACTTTACTGATCCAGTAGGCCTTTGACCCAGTAGCCTAGCCTCTTTTCTACAAATGGAGAGTGTGTGCCAGGTCCGTAGACCAGGTCTCAACTCACATGTGCATCTTGAGTAGGTCTGTCCCTCCAGTTAGATCAGAAACCAAAATCAGGAGAGACAGATTGACAGAGCATTGTGCTGGCAAGGCCAGGAGCACAAGCTGAAAGTCCACTTTTGTCAGGACAGCTTCTTACAGTCCACATAATGACTCAGAAATTTAATTTTGTAAGTAAATTCTCACCAAGAAAATTAGACAAAGGTGTATTTTCCTACAGCAAATATTTGTTCTCCCAGGGCAAGCTCACTGCCGCCTAAGAAAGGTGCTTGTGGCTTTGGCATTAACTGAAATTCAGTTAATTAAGCCAGATGCCTGCAGGAGCAGGCCAGGAGGGGAGACTGCGGGGAGGAAAGAATTCAGCCCCAGACATCCTGAAAAATGTTGACTCATTCTTTTGTGTGAACATACTTACGTGGCTCCTTTAGCTTTTTACAGTCCACCTTTGTGTGCCAGGACATAGGTCACAGCTGGCTGAAGCTTGCTGGCTGTCCTCAGATTGACCCCTTGTACAGGGTTCCATTGAGCGCAAGTCAAGCATAACTGCTCATTTCCACAGTGGAGCATCGCTGTGTAGTTTTTTGTTTTGCTTTTTTGTTTGTTTGTTTTGCTTTGTAACTTTCTTCCCACCAAAGAGTTAATTAATTATTTTTATGTGTATGAATTACACCGTCACTGTCTTCAGACGCCCCAGAAGAGGGCATCGGATCCATCACAGATGGTTGTGAGCCACCGTGTGAGTGCTGGGATTTGAACTCGGGGCCTCTGGAAGAGCAGTCGGTGCTCTTAATCTCTGGGCCACCTCTCCAGCCCAGGGCTGCATCTCCTCTCTTGGCCGGAGTGTTTCTCTGGTGTCTTTCCTTTTACCTTTAATTCCTCCTTGTCCTTCTCGTTCCTCGTCCTCTCCTCTGGACTGTCATTTTTTAGTCCTTCCATTGTAAGGCTTTCACCTTCAACCTTTGGAGTCAAAAATACTGTCTTTTTTTTTACTTGGTTTTAACCCAGGATAGCACCGTGATGTTTCCTTGTCTTTTACTTCCGACTGACTGGCAGTGAGTTCTCCCGAGGATCCGTTATCAGTCAGGAGGAGGCCTAAGAATGGACAGTGGAATCCATCTTATTATTTACAGACCCCAAAATCAAAATCTTCAGTGGAGTGCTGTGTAGAGGCACTTACCTATATCCCCAGGTGTGAAAGGCTGAGGCAGGAGGATTGCCACTTTAAGTAAAACTTGGGCTACATAAGCCAGGGGTAGTGCTGAACTTGTGTGCTTGTTTTTTAAATGTTAGCATTTAATCAACCTCCAGCGTGGCTTTTAAGCCACCAGAACACAGGCACCTCCCACACCCTTAATCTTCTCTTCAGCTCTTCTGCTGAAGAATTTGGCCTTCACGATGACAGGTTGTTTAGGGAGCTTTCCCTTGCCCAGAACTTTGTAGTAGCCCGATCGAACAACATCAATGACGGGGGCAGCTCCAGTTTTGTTTTTTGCTGCATAGATCCGCGTCTGCTCGCTGACCAACGTCCACGATTTATCCAGGTTGACAGTTGGGCAAAAGCTCTGGTTCCTCTTCAAATGGTAATGCCTCATACCAACTTTCCCAAAGTAACCTGGATGATATTTGTCAACGTTGATCCTGTGGTGATGCACGCCTCCAGCATTCCCGCGGCCTCCTGGGTGCTTGCGGTGGTTACCGATGCTGCGGCCGTGGCCGTGGCTCACGTGGCCCCGGAGTTTCCGGGTCTTCCTCAGTCTGGACGGCATGGTGGTGGCAGAAAGGAAAGAGCAGTGCTCAACTTTGTAATCCTAACACTTGGAGAGTAGAGGCAGAAGAGTCAGGATTCTGAGGACATCCATGACTACATAATTAAGTTGGAGGGTAGCCTTGGCTGGTTTTTGGTGACGAAATTAGGAACTAATGAATTAGGCAGAATAGATATCTTTTGACACAGGGGTTTCCTCTAGCTCAAACTGCCAGTGAACATGCCACATAGCCTAGGGTAACCCTAAGTCACTGTCCGCTGCCTCCTGCTCCCAGGTGCTGGATTTTAGGAAGGTACCGCGACTCCCAACTTGGTGGTTTCCATTTTTAAGTCTTACGAATGTGCTGACGGCAGTGTTCCTTCTGCAGTCCCACATAGAAATCATCCACGGCTATGCAACATTTGCAGATGGTCCTCAGCCCACGGTGGAAGTCAATGGGAAGAAGTTTACTGCTCCGCACATCCTGATTGCCACAGGAGGTGTGCCCACGGTGCCTCATGAGAGCCAGATCCCAGGTGAGTTCCAAAAGCCAGTGAGGTCAGGGAGTTTACAAGCCACATCACGGGTTCTGCCTACGCTGGTTCTGTCTTGAGAAAGGTCAGGAAAAAAATGATCCCTGGAGACTGCATTTAGCTAAGTGGTAATTAACAGTGAGCCGGGACTCAGCAAGAGAAGTCGTGGAGAATAGTTCACCTTTCATTCCTGGTGTGGCCCAGGGTGCTGCCAACCTGGGGTTGTCAGGCAAGTTATTATTTCTAAGACTTAATAGACAGTAACTATTCAAGAGAGAGAAATGCTGTAAAAGAAATCACTCTCCCCATCCATGTTTTTGTTTCTTACATAGCAAGATGTAAAAGATTAAACCAGCCAGGAATCTCAGAGGTGGTCTGTGGGCCATGTGTCTATCTGTTGGGCTAAGAGGCAGTGATGACTCATAAACAGACTGTTGCATTCGCTCTTAGTGGTAGTCATTCTTTTCTCCCACATACTATTATATGTCTTGGATAGAGAGTTTCTTAATTGTTTTATTGCTGTGCTAAAATACTGTCGACAAAAGAAACAGGAGAAATCAACATGGAGGCAGACGAACAGAAAGATGAAAAGATGATCCAGACACACACACACCCCCATGTTTTTTTTTAAAGATTTATTTTATTTATTTTATGTGTATGAGTACACTGTAGCTGTGCAGATGGCTGTGAGCCATCATGTGTGTGGCTGCTGTTGAACTCAGGACCTCTGCCGGCCCCTCTGGCCCACTGCTCGCTCAGCCCTCGCTCCTCGTAATTTACTGCAGCTGTCTTCAGCGCACCAGAAGAGGGCGTCCGATCTCATTATGGTTGTGAGCCTCCATGTGGTTGCTGGGAACCAAACTGAGGACCTTAGGAAGAGCAGTCAGTGCTCTTTACCCGCTGAGCCATCTTGCCAGCACTCCCCCCCACCCCACCATGGCTTTAAAGAGCCACAAGTAGCTAAGGTTTTCACAAGGTTAGAATAATTGGGTTAAAGCATTATCTTTATCATTTGGCTCTGAAATTATTGTATTGGCATCTTGTAAATTGTGATCTTATTGATATATAAACCTGATTGGATAATTAAGCCTTAAGAGTCTTGTTTCTTCCGGGTAACTAGGCGCTAGATGACTGATTGTAGGGTGTGTGGGACGTTATATGTAAGCAAGATGATCTTGCTAGCTGGGAGAAAATAGCAGGACTCCCCCACCCCACTCTCCACCCCCCACCCCGGGACATAGTAATGTGGCCGGCCACAATAGGCACTAAAACTAGAACGTGGTCCGGCGGGGCGGGAGAGATTGAGAGGCGATCATTTTTATTATTTCCCCGAAACAGGCACAAAAGCGACGTAGGTGAGAAAGGGTTTGCTCCTCGCCACAGTTGAGGAACCATGCAGGGAAGTCACAGCAGTAGGAACTC
>JADRCD010191538.1:0-33568 GCA_019843815.1 Montemys delectorum | reverse complement strand
CAGATCACCATGGACTAAGGCAGCTCCTTAATAACTACATAAACAATAGAATGCCCACATACATGTGGAAGCTTAACAACAAACTACTCAATGATAACTTGATCAAGGAAGAAATAAAGAAAGAAATTAAAGACTTTCTAGAGTTTAATGAAAATGAAGCCACAAGATACCCAAACTTATGGAACACAATGAAACCAGTCCTAAGGAAAACTCATAGCTTTAAGTGCCTACAAAAAGAAACTGGAGAGAGCATACACCAGCAATCTGACAGCATAACTGAAAGCTCTAGAACAAAAAGAAATAAATTCACCCAAGAGGAATCAAAGCAGAAAATAATCATACTCAGGGCTGAAATCAACCAAATAGAAACAAAAAGAACTATACAAAGAATAAACCAAACCAGGAGCTAATTCTTTGAGAAAATCAACAAAATAGATAAACCCTTAGCCAGACTAACTAGAGGGCACAGAGACAGTATCCTAATTAACAAGATCAGAAATGAAAAGAGAAACATAACAACAGACACTAAGGAAATCCAAAAAATCATGAGATCCTACCACAAAAGACTATACTGAACAAAACTGGAAAACATGGATGAAATGGTCAATTTTCTAGACAGACACCAGTTACCAAAGTTAAAACAAGATCAGATCAACGATCTAAACAGTCCATATCTGCTAATGAAATAGAAACACTCATTAATAGTCTACCAACCAAAAAAAAGCCTAGGACAAGATGTGTTTAGTGCAGAGTTTTATCAAATCTTCAAAGAAGACCTAATACAAAGGGTTTGCAGCCTCTTAGGACAAACAACAATATTAACTAACTAGTACCCTCAGAGCTCCCAGGGACTAAACCACCAACCAAGGAGTACACATGGTGGGACTGATTGCTCTAGCAGCATGTGTATAGTAGAGGATGGTCAAGTCAGTCATCAATGGGAGGAGAGGCCCTTGGCCCTGTGAATGTTCTGTGCCCCAGTATAGGGGAATGCCAGGGCCAGTAAGCGGGAGAGGGTGGGGTGGCAAGAAGGGGGGTGGGGAGGTAACGGGTTTGTTCTTGTTGTTGTTTTGTGTGTTTTGTTGTTGTTGTTGTTGTTGTTGTTGTTTTTTGTTTTGGAGGGGAAACTTGGAAAGGAGAAATCATATGGCATGTAAATAAAGAATATATCTATTAAAATTGGCAAAAATATAAGGAAGACAGTACAATAAAATCATTATTATAGTCTCTCATTTACAATTTTTAATTTATTTTGATCACTTTATATTCACTCCATTCATTTTATGATCTAATATATTATCTCAAGACCTGTCTCAAAGAAATGGGTACATGATAGTGTTAAAGAAAACTATGTAAATAATAATCATATAATTTAAAACAAATAAAAATTATACATATATACCCAAAAGGTATCATAAACTTGGATGGGGGATATAATAAATTTTACCTCATTTCTAATTTATCCACTTAAACTATTTTCATTTTCTTCTTTCTAGAAAATGCTTTAGACAATTATATCTTCTTCTGATCTCACATGATCCTTCATATTTTGCCTGATAAAAGAAATATAACATCACTAATCATCTCACTCATCTTCATAAAATCAATACAAAAACTCTCCAAGCATGGCTTAAATGGCCATGTGGGTGGTTCATGGTAATTAATAGACGATAACTGCAATATTACTTGGCTTGAATTAAAAATTGTACTAACAGAAAAATCACAAGCTCTTAGGAATATGCTAATACTCAAAATGCAATTAAAATTATGGTTGCTATTACTACTTTTTTCAACTGAAATCTGTATTAACCAGTATGAAATTGATTATAACCTCAAATTTAAATACATTACAACAAAAAAGTCCTAGAATTTCTAGTCAGTAAAAGATGTAATAATTAGTGTTTAAGCATTTTTTGACTTTTTTTCTCTTATTTTTTCTTCTCATTCATGTGAGAGTAAGTCTGTAACTACCATCACATAGAGTCTCTCTATTTCTTTCCAGAACTGAAGCATTTGTTTCACCTTGGTATCTCAGAGTTGTTATTCTATACTGTCAGAAAAAACAAGCAAGCAATCCTTCACCATGTGGTACATGCTGAACTAACTCAGTTCAGCATAAATTTTATTTCATAAGCATCTAATGACTGTTTCTGAACTTTAGAACTTATAAAATAGTTTTGCAAATTCAACTTTTTTCTTCCACACATGTGATGTTTCATACCTAGTTGAGGCTAAATTTCAATGGGATGTGGCATGACTAAAATGTATGCACATTAACTAGTAATTTATAAGAACATAAAAATAATTATTCTAATACTGAATAGATTTAAGGAAAATTTACTAACTTTTAAAATCAAATTTAGATGATATTGTACTGTATCTTGTTACTTGGGTAGGTGGCTAACACAAAAGCCTCACTTTCCTGTCAAAAGTAGATTACAACTTTACATGAGGGTATTATGCAACACTTTTCTACTTTTTTATTGGTTATTTCATTTATTTACATGTCAAATATTGTCCACCTTCCTGGTCTTCCCTCCACAAACCTGCCATCCCGTCCTCCTCACCCTTGCCTTTATGAGGGTGCTTTTCTACCCACTCACCCACTCCCACCTCACAGGACCACAGGTTTCCACTCCCATTGATTCCAGGGAAGAGCATTCTCTGCTACATATGTAGCTGGAGCCATGGATACCTCCATGTATAATCTTTTGTTGATGGTTTAGTCCCTGGGAACTCTAGATGATCCAATTAATATTGCTCTACCTATGGGGTTGCAATCTCCCTCAGCTCCTCAGTCCTTCAGCCTTCTATCTCTTCTATTGGGGTCCTCAGACTAAGTCCTATGGTTGGCTGTGAGTGTTTGTATCTCTCTTAGTCAGATGCTAGTAGAACCTATCAGGGGACAGGCTCCTGTTAGCAAATGGTTCTTGGCATCAGCAATAGTATGGAGGTTTGGTGTCCACAGATGGGATAAATCCTGAGGTGGGGCAATCTCTGGGTGGCCGTTCCTTAAGGCTATGCTCAAATTTTGTCCCTGTATTTCCTTTAGACAGGAACAATTCTGTGGTAAAATTTTTGAAATGGGTGAGTGGCCCCATCCCTCAATTGGGGGCCATGCCTAGCTACTGGAGGTAGTCTCTACAGCTTCTCTATCACCTTTGTTGAGTATTTCAACTAATGTCACCCTTTTGGGTCCTGGGAGCCTCTTACTTCCCTGGTGTCTGGAATTTTCTAGTGTATGCTCTCAGTTCCCAAGTAGGATACAGAGTTAAATAAGGAATTCTCTACTGAGGAGTCAGAAATTGCTGAGAAGCACCTAAAGAACTGTTCAACATCCTGAGTCATCAGGCAAATGCAAACCAAAACAACCCTGAGATTCCACCTCATACCAATAAGAATGGCAAAGATCAAAAACTCAGGTGACAGCTGATGTTGGTGATCATGTGGAGAAAGAGGACTATTCCTGCATTGCTTGTGGGATTGCAAGCTGGTAAAAAACACTTTGGAAAACAATTTGGTGGTTTCTCTGAAAATTGGAATTAGTTCTACCTGAAGACCCAGCTATACCACTCCTGGGCATATACCCAAAAGATGCTACAACACATAACAGAGATACAAGCTCAAATCTGTTCCTAGCAGCCTTATTTATAATAGCCAGAATCTGGAAACAACCCAGATATCCTTCAAGGGAAGAATGGATACAGAAAATGTAGTATATTTATACAATGGAATACTACTCAGATATTAAAAACAATGACTTTATGAAATTCACAGGCAAATGGGTGGAACTAGAAAATATCATCCCGAGTAGGATGAAATATCATTCTAAGTTCATAGGAGTGATCATAATATTATTCAGATTTCGTATTCCAGGGTATCAATTGTTAAACTCTCCTTTTATTTCTTTCTGTTTATTAGTGAATAAAAAACAATAGAATACTGGGAAAATTAAAGTAAAATATTATTTAAATTTCCCTATCCTAATAGAATATATAAAGAGGTATAATGAAATTTGTTTTGTTTTAAATAAATTTCCTCAGATTTTAGTAGGTCATTTTAATTAACACATAAAATTCTAGCTAAGCTTAAAAATAACCTTTAGAACATTTGGAGCAATGATAATGTACAGCGTAATCCTAGAAGTAGCATTGTATTTTTGTTATATACTGTTACACAATCTGTGCTATTATATCCATAGAGATGACACAGAGCATGTATTAGCAGCCTGGGTATATCTGCTTCTGTGAAGAATTTCACACATGGCAGATTGCAAAGTGTCGTTGCAGAGAGCTGTCTTATAAACCACTGCTATTATCACAAAGTAACCATTGCAGTTAGGAGAGTTTCCAGAGGACTGTATTTCAAGTGGGCTTTAAAAGACAGAACAAAACAAACATTTAAAAGGTATGCTTAATATTTTAATAACTAATTTTAGTAAACATTGGACTCTAGGAACTTGAATTTTAAATGTTTTACTCCAGGCTCAACTCAAATTAAAATTCTTGAAGGAAATTCTATGAGATTATCATCGACAGAAAATATTAAACTATTTTAATCAATATAAGGTTGTCATTTAAAGCCAGATAGGATATTCTTCAAGAACCAATAAAAGATTACTTTGTACATTTTAAATGTATCTTATTAAAATCAAACACAGCCTAAAAAGTTGCCTGGAGAAATTAAGATAATTGTTTCAGAGTCAGTTTAACTCCAAACAAGGTGTACAAAGGCTCTCTCAAATAAATAAAGATGTATTAGCAATAGTTTTGTTCCAAAGAATTTGTGAAGAAATCATCAGAAAAAATATTTTTCAATAATATTACAATAATTTGTAACATTTCTTACTGCCCCTTGCTGCTTCCCCACAAAAGCATACTAGTGTTTTACTCTCTAAATTTGCATAGCTAGTCTTTGAATATATAGAAGAAAACTAGGAAAGGTTCTCAATAAAATTTAAAATTCTATATGTGTCAAATTCTAGATCTTCAGGGCCTTTGTTTACTTGCCTCCCATGTGTTCTCAAGCAATTTAACTTCTCTCCTTGGTCCTAGAAGACCTTGTTATAAAATAAATTCAAACTGATATAAACAATTCAACGTATGAATGGTTTTGACATTTTAGGACAGCTGAGCAAGATTTCCAAGACAGAACTGTAGTACATATTCAGTGCTAATCAGCATGTTATAGACAAGTCCTGTGTTTGCATGTATACATATGCATATTTTCATACAAGCAATGTTTATCTATAAATGATATAATTTAAAATATTACAAAAATAGTAATGTCTTTATATCTATACTTTTTATTACTTTCTAGGAACCTGAAAAGATCATTCAAACACAAATGGATTTTTATAGCTTCTGAAAATTTTTATGTACAATATTTTTCACAGTACTTGGAAAACAAAGATTATTTAACTACACAAAAGTTTGTTTTAAAAAGAAAATGTTATCAATGATTAGTCTGCCATATTAAATTTCAAAAGATGTGGTCTAACAAATTCCAGTGGCACTTTTTAAAAATTTATTCTTTAATCTTTTTTTTTTACAGTCAAGACATTATCCTCATCCTGGTCTACCCTATGATTGTTCCACATCCCACACCTCCTCCACACCCCCATCTCTAAGAGGATGTTCCCATCCCCACACCACTAGACCTCCCCACTCCCTGAGGCCCCAAGTCTCTTAAGGGTTAGGTACATCTTCTCTGACTGAGTCCAGACCCAGCAGTCCTCTAATGTATATGTATTGGGAGCCTCATCTCAGCTGTTATATAGTACCTGGTTGGTGGCTCAGTGTCTGAGAGATCTTGGGGATCCAGATTAGTTGAGACTGCTCCTCCTCAGCTTCTGTCAGCTTTTCCCTAATTCAACCACAGAGGTCACCAGCTTCTATCAATTGGTTGGACATAAATATCTGCATATGACTCTTTCAGCTACTTGTTGGGCCTTTTGGAGGGCAGTCATGATAGGTCCCTGTTTGTAAGCACACTATAGCATCAGTAATAGTGTCAAGCACTGAACCGAATAGTGTCAGGCCTCCACCTGAACTGAATCTGAATTTGGGCCAGTCACTGGACCTCCTTTTCCTCAGGCTCTTCTCCATTTCTGTTTCTGCAGTTTTCAGACAGGAACAATTCTGAGTCAGAATTTTTGACTGTAGGATGGTGTCTTAGTCAGGGTTTCTATTCCTGCACAATTATCATGATCATGAAGCAAGTTGGGGAGGAAAGGGTTTATTTAGCTTACACTTCCACATTGCTGTTTATCACCAAGGAAGTCAGGACTGGAACTCAAGCAGGTCGGGAAGCAGGGGCTGATGCAGAGGCCATGGAGGGATGTTTATTACTGGCTTGCTTCTCCTGGCTTGCTCAGCCTGCTCTCTTATAGAACCCAAGACTTCCAGCCCAGAGATGGCACCACCTACAAGGGGCCTAACATTTGATTACTGAGAAAATGCCCCACAGCTGGGTCTCATGGAGACACTTCCCCAACTGAAATTCCCTTCTCTGTGATAACTCCAGCCTGTGTCAAGTTGACACACAAAACTAGCCAGTGCAGATGGCAACTCCATCCCTCTGCTTGATGCCCTGTATTTTTACTGGAGGTGGACTTTACAAGTTCCCTCTCCCCACTGTAAGGAATTTCATCTAAGGTCCCTCTCTTTGAGTCATGAGAGTCTCTCACATCCAAGATCTCTGGTACATTCTAGAAGGTCCCTCTACCTTCTACTTTCAGAGGTTGTCACTTTTGATTCTTTCTGCTGGCCCTCAGGACTTCAGTCCTCTTCCCCCCCTCACCCCAGTAACTGATCATGTTCCCGTCTTCCCATCCCTGTCACCTTTCCCACCCAAGTTTCTTTTTCCCTCCTCCCATCCTGTGATTGCTTTCTTTTCTCTCCAAAGTGGAATTGAGGCATCTCCACTTGGGCCCTATGGCTTGTTAACCTTCTTGAGTTCTGTGAATTGTATCCTGGGAATTCTATACTTTTTTGGCTAATACCCACTTGTTAGTGAGTATATGTCATGTATATCATTTTGGGTCTGAGTTACCTCATTCCAGATGATATTTTCTAGTTCTGTCTATTTGCCTGTAAAACTCATGATTGCTGAGTAGTATTCCATTGTGTAAATGAACCACATTTTCTGTAACCATTCTTCTATTGTTGGACATCTGGGTTGTTTCCAGCTTCTGGCTATGATAAACAAGGCTGCTGTGAACATAGTGGAACATGTAGCCGTGTGACATGGTGGGGTATCTTTTGGGTATATTCCTAAGAGTGCTATTTCTGAGTCTTCAAGTAGATCTATTTCAAATTTCCGGAGGAACCTCCAGATTGATTTACAGAGTGGTTGTAATAGTTTGCAATCCCACCTGCAATGGAGGAGTGTTCCTCCTTCTCCACAACTTCATCAGCACCTCCTGTCACCTAAGGTTTGGATCTTAGCCATTCTGAGTTGTGTAAGGCAGAATCTCAGGGTCATTTTAATTTGCATTTCCCTGATGACAAAGGACTTTGAACATTTCTTTAAGTGCTTCTGAGCCATTCGTGATTCCTTCGTTGTGGATTCTCTGTTTAGTTCTATACTGCATTTTTGGATAGGACTCTTTGGTTTCTTGGTGGTTATCTTCTAGAGTTCTTTATATAGTTTTCATATCAGCCCTCTATTGGATGTGGGGTTAGTGAAGACTTTTTTCCCAATCTGTAGGTTGCTGATTTGTCCTATTGGCTATGTTCTTTGCCTTACAGAAACTTTCCAGTTTTGTGAGGTCCCATTTATCAATTCTCAGTCTTAGAGCCTGAACCATTGGAGTTATGTTTAGGAAATTTCTCCCTGTACCAATGAATTTGAGGCTCTTTCCCATTTTCTATTCTATTAGATTCAGTGTATCTGTTTTTTTTTTTTTAATTAGGTATTTTCTTTATTTACATGTACATTTTCCCTTTCCCATTTTCCCCTCCAAAACAAACAAACAAACAAACAAAACCAAGAACAAACCCCTTTTGCCTCCCCCTCCCAATGCCTGTCACCCCACCCTCTCCCACTTATTGGCCCTGGCATTCCCCTACACTGGGGCACAAAACCTTCACAAGGCCGAGGTCCTTTACTTCTATTGATGATCGAATTTGCAATCCTCTACTATATACCTGCTGCCAGTACATTCAATCCCACCCTGTATAGTCCTTGATTGGTGGTTGGGTCCCTGGGAGCTCTGAGGGTACTAGTTAGTAATTGTTGTTCGTCCTAAGGGGCTGCAAACCCTTCAGTTCCATAGAACCTTTCTCTAACTCCTTAATTGGTGACCATGTACTCAGTTCAATGAATGGCTGTGAGCCTCTACATCTGTATTAGTCAGGTATTGTCAGACTAATACAGATGTAGTGTATCTGGTTTTATGTTGAGGTCCTTGATCTACTTGGATTTGAGCTTTGTGCAAGGTGACAAATAATTAAGGTGAAGGTGGAATCTTGAAAAGAAGATATTATAATATGAATTGAGGGAGTTAGTGACCAATTTTAAATTGAGAATATGATCATGTATTCTCTTCTCATTCCAACTTAATAATCACAAGAATTTTCTTGTTTTAATTGAATTAATACTAAAGTTTTTGATGATTTAGATTCTCTGGTTATATCTTCAACTCTTTTATTCTTAAAATCTCTTGGAAGTGTTTAAAATACATAATATAGCACTACAAACATGGCACTATAGTTAAGGGCTTCTTCTGCTGTTCCTGTAGACCCAATTACACCCCAGCACCCTACTTTGATGGCCTACATCCACTTTTAACTCCAGTTTCAACTGATCCTGCATGCTATTGTGACCGATCTGTGCCCTGGAAGCACTGCACTAATTTGACATATACTGTGAATGAGTAAAAAAACATGTGAACAAACAAAACCAAACAAGAAATGAAAAAGAAGCCTGCTACCCCCAAACTTGAGCCCTCTAAGAAATAATAATGCATGAATAGATACCATTTCTAAAAGAAATAAATACATCACTTTTTTATATTTATCATAATTTTAAAAATGCCTGTCTTATAAAAAAAACTTTAAAAATAACTTATTGTTCTGGACATGGTGGTTGAGGCCTTTAATAGCAGCACTTGGAAGGGAGAGATAGATACACCTCTATGAGTCAGAAGCTAGCTTGATTTATGACCTGAGTTGCAGTCCAATCAAGGATATTCATTAAGACATTTAAAACATATTTATTTAAAAACATATCTTTCTTTGTTCTTTCATAAATTTACATCTAAATATAATCCTTTCTGATCACCTTAATACTTACAACTTCTTACAGGTATTTTTTCCACATTCATGAAGTTAAAAATCTTCTGTAAGTCAAAGGACACAATCAATAGAACAAAACAACATTCTATAGATTGGGAAAAGATCTTCATCAACCTTACATCTCACAGAAAGTTAAGGTCCAAAATATATGAAAAACTCAAAAACACCAACAACCAAATAACCTAATTTAAAAGTAGGGTGCAGAGCTAAACCTAACTTTCAACAAAGGAATTTCTAATGGCTAAGAAACCCTTATAGACATGTTCAACATTCTTAGTAGCAGATGTGCAGCTTAAACGTTATATAAGTTCCCCAATGACTGGTGAAGGACTGTCACTGGATCTGTTGCCTGACTGCCTGTGAATCCTGTCCTTCTAACTGGGTTACTTTGTCTGGCCTTAGTGAGAGAGGATGCACCTAGTCCTGCAGTAACTATGGAGGAGAAGGGGAGGTGAGAATGGGTGGAGGGTGTACTTGAAGGGTTACTTGGAGGAGGGGAGCTGATATTGGGGTATAAAGTGAATAAATGAATTGATTTAAACAATAATTATAAGTAATACTAATAGAAAATTCAGAGATGGCCATTCCCAGGCTCTCTAACAAGCCCAAGATCAGAGGATCAGAGCCATTCCCAGCACAACACCAAGAGGAAACTCCACTCCAAGGAGCTCTAACACTCCCAGGACTGAGGATCAGAAGTGAGAAGGACATAACATCTGTCCCAACACCGGGAGTAACTGGGACCAGCAGGACTCAGTCATGCAGGAACTCCACCAGCCCAGTGGCACTGGTTCCTTCCAGTCTGTCTGGGCTGATGCTCTGAGCAGGCCTTGGGCACAAATTCTGCACAACACCCAGAGGAAGCTCCATACCCAGGCTCTTGAACAACCCCAGGATCAGAGGATCAGAGTCAGTCCCACAACACTCAGAGGAAGCTGCACCCCAGGTGCTCTAACACACCCAGGATTGAGGATCAGAGGTGAAGAGGACATAACATCTGTCCCAATACTGAGAGTAACTGGGACCAGCAGGACCCAGGCACACAGGAACTCCAGCAACCCAGTGGCATGGGTTCCTTCCAGTCTTTCTGGGCTGGTGCTCTGAGCAAACCTTGAGTGAAAATTTTGCAGCCAGTCCCACAACACCCAGGCACTCTAAGGGGCCCAGGATCACAGGATCCCAGAATCATAGGATCACAGACTGAGGAGTTCTCACACAACCAGGATCACAGGTAGAACAGGCACTAGTCAGATTTAGCCAAGGCAGGTAGCACTAGAGATAACCAGATGGTAGGAGGCAAACATAAGAGCATAAACAACAGAAACCAAGGTTACTTGACATCATCAGAACCCAATTCTCCTGCCATAGCAAGTCCTGGACACACCATCATGCCAGAAAAGCAAGATTCAGATCTAAAATCACTTCTCACAATGATGATACAGGACTTTAAGAAGGACATAAGTAAATTCCCTCAAAGAAATAAAGAAGAACATAGGTAATCAACTAGAAGTCCTTAAAGAGGAAACACAAAAATCCCTTAAAGAATTACAGGAAAACACAATCAAAAAGGTAAAGAAAATGAACACAATCATCCAGTATCTAAAAATGGAAATAAAAACAATAAAGAAATCACAAAGGGAGACAACCCTGGAGTTAGAAAACCTAGGAAAGAGATCAGGAGTCATAGATGCAAGCTTCACTAACAGAATACAGATAGAAGAGGGAATCTCAGGGGCAGAAGACACCATAGAAAACACTGACACAACAGTCAAAGGAAATGCAAAAACCAAAAAAAATTCTAACCTAAAACATCCAAGAAATCCAAGACACAATGAGAAGACCAAACATAAGGATAATAGGTATAGAAGAGAGTGAAGACTCCCAACCTCAAGGGCCTGTAAATATCTTCAACAAAATTATAGATGAAAACTTCCCTAATCTAAAGAAAGAGATACCCATGAACATATAAGAAGCCTATAGAACTCCAAATAGACTAGACCAGAAAAGAAATTCCTCCTGCCACATAATAACAAAAACACCAAATGCACAAGACCAAGAAAGAATACTAAAAGCAGTAAGGGAAAAAGGTCAAGTAACATATAAAGGCAGGGCTATCAGAATTACACCAGACTTCTCACCAGAGACTATGAAAGCTAGAAGATCCTGGGCAGATGTCATACAGACCCTAAGAGAACACAAATGCCAGCCCAGGATACTATACCAAGCAAAACTCTCAATTACCATAGATGGAGAAATCAAGATATTCCATGACAAAACCAAATTTACACAATATCTTTCCACAAATCCAGCCCTACAAAGGATATTAGATGGAAAACACCAATATAATGAGCAAAACTACACCCTAGAAGAAGCAAAAAAGTAGTCTTTCAACAAACCCACACAAATATAATTCTACTTCTAACAACAAATATAACAGAAAATAACAATTACTTTTTCTTAATATCTTAATATGAAAATTAATATTACCAACATATCCTAATCGATTGAAATCCAAAAATATGAGGAATTAGAAATTTATTGACTGTCATCCAATGGTCTCTCTAATTTGGTAATTGCAGAAATAGATCCAATATTGTACAATCTATATACACTTTCTGCTTGTTTGTATGTGACAGTGTCTTGCTGGGTTCCACATAATGGTCTTGAAATCATGCTTCTCCTATCTCAACCTCTCTATTAGTAGGGTTGTTTATTTGAGTGAAGAGAAAAGAAGGAAAGGAAAGAGAAAGAGGGTAGTGTGCATTCCTTAGATGCTAGATGGCTAGTCTATGCATTTTCTAACTAGATTCTGATATACTATCCATATGCGATGAAATTATATATAAGTATTTATTTTTCACTAGAGTATTAGTTTGTAAACTATGATCAAAGAAGGATCACATGAATCTCTTGCTCTTTTTCTCAATTTTACAGTATAACATATAAAATAATCACAAAAAATACTTCTGTGCATGTGATATCCAATAAACATATTGGGAAATCGTGATTATGGAAAAGAATTATTATATTAGAACTTGTGGAATGATAAACTGTTAGTGTCACAACAATTTAGAGTATATTAATGATTAAAGAAATATACCATAAGCCTAAAATTAGAAAGAAGATGTAATGGTTTGTATATGCTTGGCCCAGAGAGTGACACTATTAGAAAATGTAGCCTTGCTGCAGTATGTGTGTCATTGTGGCCATGGCCTTTGATATACTTATTCTAGGTCTCTGCAAACCAATATTCAGTTAGCAGCCTTCAGATGAAGATGCAGAATTTTCAGCTCCTCTGCACCATGCCTGTCTAATTACTGCAATGTTCCCACCTTAATGATAATGGACTGAACTTCTGATCCTGTAAGCCAGCCACAATTAAATATTGTCCTTATGAAAGTTGTCTTGGTCATGGTGTCTGTTTACAAGAATAAAACCCTAACTAGGAAGATATGAAGATGACATTCTTCATCTCTTCTACCATATAGTGCTATGATTTCTAAGAAGCTGGACAAATAAACCATATCACCTGATCCTTAGTTGCAAATGCTGAACAGGCTTCAATATTTTAGAGATCAGTTTTGGTCACATATTCCATTACACATCATCATTCTCCTCTAATATTCTACCTCAACCTCATTCTTTTAATCTATGTAAACTAAGTAAACTCAGAAAATATAGATGGAGAGCTGCACTGCCAACCCACCACAAGAAAACAAAAGACTAGATAGTGGTTTGTTGGATCTCAGAAAGTGGAAAGCAACTTTTCCTAATAATGATAAGTAAAGATATAAAACATATTGCTTTGGTTATTTTCATGTATATATATATATATATAGATGATAGAAGCATGAGAAATTCATAAATTATAGGTAGATGGTAGATTGTTAGCCAAGATTTTCTGAAGAATTAGAACTAATGAAGTAAATACTAATTCATGTGTTTCTGAAGACTTAAGCATTCCTCCCATCTGCTTTCTGAAAGGTAGAGAACAGGAGAGGAGATGGTGATGAGGTTATTTAGCCCGTATCTAAGGTTGCTGGTCTGAGATGCAAGGCTAAGTTAGAGGCTTGATACTTGTGTTCTAAAATATGTGTACACTGACAATAAAAGATGCATTTTCTAACAGCACAAGAACACAGGGATTCTGACAACTGTACCTTTTTACTGTTTACTCCTTAGATGGGCTGTGATCACTCATAATAGTATGGGACATTGTATTTACACAACTTCTCCATTTAGCCACTCACTTCCTTGAGTCATGCCTTCCCAGATACACCAGCCACCTGAGCATCTCATGCCATGGCAATATCTAAAACTATCCAATAGAAAGATGGAAAATGGGAAATAAACCTGGATATTATATAAATCAATATAAATTATGAAGTACACTTAAATAAACAAACATGTCACAGTCAGAAACTGACCAGTGAATTCCACTGTTAATGAAATAGATTGTAAAATGATAATTTAACAAAATACTAACAAAAACTTCAGAATCCAATACAACGATCTTGTCTTATTCAACATGTTACATTGGTGGAATTGATCAAAATGGACTGTGGTGAAAAAGATTCATTGTGGTTTTCAGAAATGGAAATCAGGTTGAAGCATCTATTCTGGATGTATGGGTCTCACTGTCTCCTCTCATAGATTTTCTCATTATTTAAATTATTTCTGTCATTGAATGGATTTTCACTTAACAGTAGAATCTCATTATAACTAATTGCAAGCAACCTGAATTTTTACCTTTCAAAATAGGCTTGTCTTTTTACCCCAGACTAATCTTCTCTAAATTTCCACTTCATTTGCAATTCTCTTTTTGGTCACTGAGTATCTTCAAAATGAAGTCCAGTTCATTATATGCCTCATTATCGATATTACTGTGGAGCCATTATTGTCATTTACTCCAATGACCTTTGGTGTCTTGAATTCAGTCTTATTTAGAAGAACTGGGAAACGCTACAGCCAGATGAATTGGACCACTTTCAAGGCACAGAGTGATTTTCTTCTGATAAAGTCTTATCCCAACGCTTTCGAAAGACAGGTATCATATTACTCAAATGTTTCTCTCTTCTTTTTTCCTTAAAATACAATGATTTAAGTGACATTTCTTTCATTTTGTTTATTTAATTATCAGAGGCTTGTTGTATTTTAGTGTTTGTTTGAAGCAAAATCTAAAGGAGAGAAAAAATTAAAATTAAGATTTTATCTCAAACTTCTTAAATTTAGTAATAATCCAAGTAAATTATATTTACTATTTTCCCAAGGTGAAAAAGTATAAGACAACATCTTCCAAACAGAATTATGTCATCAAGGGCCTGATAATAATTTTACAAAATTACAAGAAAGTCCTGAAATGTTGCAAATTTTGATATAAAAAGGAAACATTAAAAGTAGATTAAAACAGTTTTAAGATTTTACTATTAAATTATAGTTATATAACTCAGAGTTTTGTGATATCTCACACACACATACATATATATATGTATGTGTATATATGTGTATGTATATGCATATATATATATGTATATATACGCAGACAAACTTTCAGTTTGGTTGAACTTTGGCAAACTCTTCAGACTCCAAGCCTTTGAACTACTACTTCTAGTGCATGACTTTTTCTAGAAGACGGTGCTCCTTGGAGATATGAACATAACTGTACTTTGGAACATTTTTCTCTAATGTCTGGAGCAATCCCCTTGAAACTTATTTGCAGAAAAACTTTCTGTCTCCCAATATTTCTGGAAGGAAGTAAACTAACCTTAGTGTGAATTGATTACCAAACTCTGTTAATGAGATCACACGGCAATACCTTTTCCTGCGGTCTTATGAAACATTTAAAATTATTTTATTTTAGATTCATTCCATTCAGTGTGTGGTGTATGTTCCTCTGTGTGTGTGTGTGTGTGTGTGTGTGTGTGTAAAACATGAGCATGAGAGTTTGGAGGTCACATGATAATTTTCAGGGAAGGATCTGTTTACTCTTCCCACTATGTGAGTCCCAGGTAAAGTTCAGATTGTGGAAAGTGACACCAAACACTTTACCTGTTGAGCTATTTTACTTTTTAACTGGCTCTTATTATACAGTTTGGATAAAAATACTTGATTTTGTTCAAGTGATTGACACTGAGCTCAGTTTCTTTCTCGACATGCTGTAGTCCTGACCTTACCCTTTTTTTATGTCATTTTATTTTATTTTATTGGATATTTTCTTTATTTACATCGCAAATGTTATCTCCTTTCCAGAAACCTCCTATCCCTTCCCCCTGCCTCTGTGAGGATATTCTCCCATCCACCCACCCACCCACCCAACCCACCTCCCCACCCTCATATTCCCCTACACTGGGGCATCGAGCCTTCACAAGACCAAGGGCCTCTTTTCCCATTGATGCCCAACAAGACCATCCTCTGTTACATTTGGGGCTAGAGCAATGGTCCCTTCTTTTGACTCTATTCTTTTAAAGGCTTCTACTAAGTATCTAGTGTAACTTGTCTTTCATTATTCAAGAATTAAACAACTTGAAAATTTTGTTATACAGAAAAGATCAAGTTGATGAGATGGCTCAGTAGGGAAAGACATCTATAACCAAATATGTCGTAAGAGGACCTGAGTTCAGATCCTGAACCTCACATGGTGTCAGGAGAAAACTAGCTCCTTCAAGTTCTACTCTGACCGCCACAATTGCACTTTGGTGCACAGTTTATATCTACACATATACATAACACATACATATACAAAAATAAATGCAACTTTAAACCGGGATACTATAAATTGATTTCTCCATGCAATCATTTTCCTTTCAAAGACTGATGTTTTGACTGAAACTCTCAGTAGTCTAACTCAAGCTATCTATGATTAAATCCGAGTCCTGAAAATGTGTACACTTCTTCACAGTTTTCCTCTGTTGTGTCTTACATATTTGGTAAACAACATGATGTTTTACCAGGAATGTCTTACATAAAGATCATAAAAAAAAATGCTCTCTGTAGGTCTTAGGATTTCATGTGTTTTTTTCCTTTAAAGGTTCTGTTTATTTCAGCATTTTCACTATAACAAAATCTATTCTGGTGTGTTTTACACTTTACAGTTTGAGTTCACAGTAGGAAGCATCTTAATAGTGGTAAAATGATATGTCGATGTAACTAAGCCTATGTACAGAGCTTCACATTACTTCCAGCTCTTTTTCACAGTGCAATTCATAGATTATGATGACTTGGAAGACATGAGTATTGTGAACTGAGCCACTAAAGACTGCCAACATATCAACTCATATTCAACTCCTGCAGATGAGTTATTGATATAAAAGTTGTTTCTGTAAGGTTTTTGCCTTCTTTATGACTAATAGTATTTTTTCACTCTCCCAGAAATATAAAAAATGGTATTTAGTACCACAGGAAACACGCATAAGTATTAATGACAAATACTATTTCAGAATTAAATATGAAAATAAATAAGATAAAAAATGTGGGACTGCTCAGGTTGATAGGTGGGTAATGGTGTTTTCCTATTGTCATACATCACAACTAAATTAATTCCTTTTGCATTTGGTGGAGAAATAAACTGACTCTCAGGAGTTATCTTATGATATATATCTACATGCATACATATTTACATACATGTACACACATGCACATATAAACACACACATGTAAAAACACATGTTCATGTACATGCTTACATGTGCACATGATGCACATATGCACACATATAAATATATAACAGGAATTAATGATATAAATATATAGATATAGACAGATATATAGAAATAGATTAGATATAGATAGAAATCTTCTGTCATAAATAGAACTCAGACAATATCAAGTCATTTTAAAATAACACATATAAAGATTAAGCTACTTTCTTACAGCTTATTTAAAAAATATTTCAAAAATTTTAATACAACAGTGATTACAAATTTATTACTTTGCTTTCCAATTTCAGTGAAAAATATTGAGAAAAGATACAATGAACATATAACACAATGAAAAGATACAATGGAAATATAACACATCATGGCAAAGTCACTATAGATGGGAGCAAGAATAGAACAACTGAGTCACACTGGATCTACATCAGAAATCAAAGAAAAGTGAATGATCTTGTCCATGACAGAGTAGGTCTTTCCATTGCAGTTAATCCCAGATGCGATCACACTCATGGACACATTCACAGCTGTTTTCTGGAGATGATTCTAATTTACCAACTTGAAAATCAAGAGTAACAATTGCAGTGAGCTATTCAACAATACAAATATAAGATATAATACTGATACAGTATATGTAGGAAGAATATAATCAAAAGATGTTTAAAATTAAAAATTGATCTTAATATTAACTATAAAATAAGAAAAAGCTAATTTTATGACCAAGAATTTAATTTTATACTTTCAAGAGATATGAGAATAAAATATCTATCAAAAAATAGAAGTCTAAATAAAATTGTATGGTTGTACAAAGTAGAAAAGCGCCAACTAAAGTGGAATGTGAAAAGTTACTGATCACTAAGAAGTTCCTTAGAGGAATAATATGCATGTCAGGTAAATAATAGATATTTCTTTCACTTCAAGCAACCACCAGTTTTGAAGATATGAATGTGAAAACTGGTCACTGTAAATTACAATATTGCTCAAAATCAAAGCATTTCTAGGTGGATAAAAAGCTTGAATATCATAAGGGGATTTAATAAATGTGTTGATCATCAGACAAAACTTATTGAGTTCAAAATTCTCAAGGTAGGGCACCTCAGCATCCTACAATTGCACGAACAACCTCTGGAAAAGTTTATGAACCTGTAACAAATAACAAATGTGATTCAACTCCTATCATTTCATATCATATCAACTCCATCATAAGAAGAATGTCTCCAAATTACTCAGATTTTCATTTGTCTTCGTAAAATGCCCTACTCCTTCCTTGTTTTAATATTTTCAATTCTAATACCTGCTATTTTATTGTAAATATTTCTGTTGATTTATGTACAAGCACATAGAAACTGCCACCATACTAGTTCATCGACCGGGATTAAATTAACATCTACTTAAAGTGATAGAGAAGCATATGATTGAAGAAATGAAACAGTTGTTTTTTTAAAAAAAATAACTCCAGAAAAGATCTGTTACCAGTTCAAGAATACCTAAATTACCCCCATTGAAGACACAGAAGAAAACAGGTATTAGGAACAGAAAATTCAAATATAGAACAAAAGAAAACACACGTGTAACATCAGAGACACAAAACAGAGTAGGGTCCCAGAACAAATGTTAAGGAGGAAGGAGAGTGGAGAGGCAATGGGAGGGAAGGGTTTCAGGACAATGGAGGAAATACCTTGGAACTAATATGTAGCTATTATGGAGGAAAACTGTGGAAGAAAAGTCCTACAGCCAGAAACTAGAGTGAAGCTGATCACAGATGAAACACATGGCAATTGTAGCAGGAGACTGACAAGAAGCAATCTTACAGAGGACAAGTTTTGACTATATAATTCCATATTTACCTGGAGTTATAAAGTTGCCAGAATGACATTAGATGAAAGATGATCAAATTCCAATCTTGGAATTTATCCAGGACTAGAGAGAAAGGCTTCAAGGATGGTGTAAATAGTTTTTTTTTTTTTAATTTAAAACAGGGTGATAAATGAAGTTTTAAAATTTTTCATATGAAAGTTTTGAATCTCTCATGCTACAATCATCACTATTTCATTAAAATAATGCATGTGGAGCCAGAATACAGCTCATCAGGTAAAAGTAATTGCTGCCAAGCCTAATGAATTAAATCTAATCCTCCAATGTACATATGTATGTTGAACATTTATACACTCATGATGCACACACTCACAAATCAATACATATATAACCTAATAAAAACATGCATATATGGATGCACTGATTGAGGAATCAATGATTCAGGTCGATGTACAAAAACATGTAAACTAGATCCCTGATTGACAGTTAAGGGAATAGACATTTTCATGCTTTAGGAATTCTACTTCCAAGAAGGCCATATTCCAGTAAAGACTACAGAGATTCATATATTCATGTAAGTTTTAAGTTATCTCAGTTATATTATGTGCTTGCCCTGAGGTCCAGCAAATGTTTCACTCTCATTTAATGCAAGATATATTTTCATTAAAAACAAAAAAATTCACTAAATTTGTCTTCATATTTTCTCTTATTTTTACTTTCTAAGAATATTCTTATTTAAGCATTAACCACTGAAATTTATTTTATTTATTCTGAAATGCTTTTTGAAATGTGGCATGAAAATGAAGGTGATTATGGTCCGGAAAGCCTGTATAAGCAGCTATTTTTACTGGTAGGCTAAAATGGCTAAAAATAATTTCTATATTTTCAACCTTTTCTTTGTGGTTACATCATTTGTGCTCTTGTTTTTTATCTGTATCACAGAAAGTTAGTAATTTTTTTCAGGGATTATAATTTGATCAGTTTTGACCTCTTCTCTGACTTCTCTGAGATCTTAACCCACTCTTACACATCCAACATTCGATCTTTAAAAAAAAATCAAATCCAATTTGTGCTACACAAAAATCTCAGATCTGTTTTCTTCTACTAGAACTTGATTGATTTACCAGGAGCTATAGCACTTTAGAGAAAACTGACTCTCTCAATCCCACCAATACCAACTTCCAGCAGCTCCTTATATAGGGATGAGATGTGATGCCCAACTCCCCTCTTCATGATCAGATTTCATCTGGCTTTAAGTTATATAGGTCCTGTGCATACTGTCACAACTGTTTTGATTTCATATGATGTGTAGCCATCTTGCTATATCCTGAAAACATAGGGTTTTTTTTGTTTTGTTTTGTTTTTATTCATCCACTACTTCTGTCCCTTTTACTTTTGGACTCTCTTCCACAATGATCCCTGTGCCTTAGAAGTGGAGATGTAGGTGTTCCATTTAGGAGTAAGCATTTGGCAGTCTCATGTTCTCTACACCTTAGCCAGTTGTGTGTGTGTAAATTAATCATCATCTTTTGCAAATAGAAGCTCCTTTAATGAGAGTTGAGAGACACATTAGTCTATGGATACAAAAATAACCCATTATAAGTCTTTATGTAGCATGCCCACTCAGCAGAACAATAGAAATAGGTTCTTTCCAAGGGCCTAGAATCTTTCTAGCCATAGGTTTTTGATCTGATAGTCCTACTGGATATGGTTTCATCTTGTGGAGTATGGCCTATACCCAAACAAAAAGTTGTTGGTCATCTTCATGATGTGTTAGTATTGAAACACTGGGCAAGTTGTCATAGTTAAGAGTTTTTAACCAAAAGCAAGAGGACATCACAGAAACATCCTGTAGACTTGACTCTAGGCCAACATTGTGGAAGTATCTTCTCCATTAGGATTTCTTCATTCCAGATATGTCTTGGTTTGTGTCAAGTTGGCAAAATTCTAAACATGAAACATATATTACTAAGCAAGTTAAATTGCAGGATTAATTGCTGGGTAAGACTGCTATCCTCCTCTAATATGATTCACTGTATTTTCATGTACTCTGACTGCTAGCCAATACATATTCCAGGTTATCAAAAGTTTGTTTTCTACATGAGAAATCAGGCCTGGTAATGGGAACCTAGACAATACTCAGAGGTAATTAATTCATGGGTCTTTAGAGCCTACAATTATCATTTTACTAATCTAGCAGAGTCCCAAACTATTTTCTAAATATGAGTCCTTATGCCCACAGATATAGTCCTCACCCATCATCAATGAAACTGCTCTTTGCAGCAGATGTAGACTCTTGTGTAACTACAACCAATCAAAATTCAGAGTTCTGGAGCTCATACCCAATGGGTACATCTATAAAACAACTCCTTTGAGAACACTGTGGAAGGTGAATCAGAAAGATTGTTAAGAGCCATATAATCAAAATGTTTGATATAAGATTGTGGTACATATAAAATCTCAACAACATGACTGCCTAAAGAAATATCAAACAAGAACATCCACAACAGAAATAATAACATGAAAAATAAAAAACTCTAAAGGTAACTAAGGAGTACTGAGAGTGAGTAAGCACATCCTGTTTCCCAGGAAAGACATAACAATTTGTTATCCAACCAAATAATTACCCCTGAAAAGGTGCATAGAAGTATATGTACACTGAGCATGGTATATTTATGTATTTAGGAACATGTATGTGCATACATACGTACATGTGTACATATGTATGCAACAAGAATGAGAAAGAGACATGAATGGAAGTAGAGAAGAGGAGAGAATGATGTAATTATATTATAATATCCAAAAATAAAATGAATAGTTTTTAAATATGTGAGATAGTCTAGGATGTGGATTCAGACTTCATATTCCAATGTAAACATTGTTACATGAACTTTTGAAGTAAATGAACCAAGAATATTCCCAAATCAATGCCTCCACCAAATTTCTTGTTTGGGTTTTAGGTAGGTAGGTTAAAATAAAGTCAGATAATCTCTGCTACATGTTTCCTATGCTGTCTAGTGATATTCTTAGCTTTTAGGTTTATTACAACTAAAAGTAAACTAAGTTAATACGTTCCAAATTTCTTATCTAAAAATCAAAGGAATGTTAAGGTAGGCACACAGATGATTAATAATGGCTAATGGAGAAGTAAAGCTAATTCTAATTAATTCTGGCTCTCAATTTCCAACTTTTTAATGCTAAGATAATGAAGTTCTACTCAATCAGTCAATCCACATAATTTTTAACTTAAGCTTGGCTTTTTAGAAAACTTCAGTTCACATCTGATTTTTATTTCTGCCCTACTTTTTCTTTTAGAGTTACTTTTTGTCACTCACATAGCCATAATCTCATTTGGTATAATTCTTTTAATTGTCACTAAGCTGAAGTCATACTTGCTTTACTGATATATAATTGATTTTAATTCAAAATCAATGTTTTCATTGATATGAATTTCTTTTATTGATATTAAAACTTTAAAAGACTCAATCCTTCTATTTCTGTTATTATATACAGATCTGAGATGTTTAAGCCTGTGAGTTTAGGGTCAAATAGCAAATTCATGGCTCTGAATTTATTGTTAGGGTGTTTTCAAGATTTTAATTAGAAATAGTTGAGAGTAGTTAATGTACAACAGTCCAGACTACTTCACGTAGATAGTTGGTTTTCAAAAATGTCAGAAATCCACAGAATGTGACATTTAATGGTATTTATAAACTTGTTGTTGAGACTAGTCTGCTCTTGACAGCTTTCCCTGTCTTTGATTCAAAGAAGAAATTGAACATCTATAAGTTATTCCAGTTGTGGCCAGACAGCAGTAGGCAAGAATTGCCTCATTTCATCTATACACATAATGCAGTCCAGAAAAAGGACACAGTTACAGGTTTAGGACAGCTTGATTCTGCCGAGACAGAGTTGGTTGGTCCTTAATATCCTGTTTCTCTAGGTTTGCCAGATGATCTTGGCCACAAGACTAAAGACTAGTGCTCCAATGTTTAGAATAAGGGACTGTCCAGGTGATCAGCAGACTCTGTAAATTGACTAAGTTTTGGAAGTTAATATCAGTCGTTCTTGAATTTCTAAGGGGGTTAAAGACGTATAGTCTCATAGCTAACCCAGGCTACTTACTTTGAGAGGAACAGATTTGAGAGGATGGTTTTCACATGACATACGATCTAAAGACAGGACAAAAGTCAGGTGTACAATTATAAGTTTTTAAGTTAGGATAGATGGCAGTGGTTCTAATTAATTGACAAAAAATGATGGATTGGGTGTTAGTTCTATCTTGTACTTTATAAATTATAAAATGGTAATAGTTGTGCTCAAATTTTATTTTGAGAGAAAGGGATTTTTTAATTTAATTAAACAGAAAGGGTGATATGTCACAGGATTTTCCCTTTCCAACTACATTAGTGAAGAGGACTGGGAAAAGAGAAGTGGAGCTAAGAGTTGCAGAGACAGCATCTCAAAGTAGGGGGAGAAGAAAGATGGCTGCAGACATGTACCTGCATGGCATTTTCTAGCCACAAATAGCTGTTATTTCACAAAGTTAGAAATATTGGGATAAAGATTTTATCATTATTAATTGGCTCTGCAATTATGGTATTGGCTTCTTGTAAATTGTGATATTATTGATTGGTTAAATAAGCCTTAAGAGTCTACCATGGTACTGGGTATTGTGATGTGATGGCTAATCGTGGGGTGCATGGTAACAAGATGAACTTGCTCCTGCCCCACCAGAGAGATGTCCTGGTAGGAGGAGCCCTGTGGTCCAGCATAGCCAAAGAATTGGTGACCTGCAGGAGTGTGGAAGCATGGTCCAACCCCATGGAGCATTGGCAAGTTCATTTTTTTAAATATTTCTTGCGACAACTCACCATAACATAAAATGGGTATTATATCTCTGTGGCATATATTGTGTTTGTTACACACTAGGAGATATAGTTTCTGAGTACATGATTTAGTAAAAGTGAATGATCAGTTTTAAATATTCTCCTGTCATCTTTTATTTTCACAATTTATAATCTCACAATGTGTGTATGTGTGTGTGTGTGTGTGTGCAGTATAAGAATATATATTTGTATCGTTGTTTGCAGCCACACACAGACATGCATAAACTATAGAAGGATATTGATGTCTATCTCTATTTCTCTCTGTTTTATAGTTTTGAGATGGGGTTCCTCACTGATCCTCACTCTGATAATTTTGGAAGAATGGAGGCCACCACCGTTCCCACAAGTCACCAGTTTCTACTCCCATACGCTAGGACAGAGACATATTTGACTATCTGATTTTTATATTAATGTTAAGAGCTTCTTGCTTTCACTGTAGATGATTTTACTCACAGAGACATCTCCCAACCTAAACAGTTATATAAATGCATCACCTATCAGACATTAAACTCCATGACAATTAGCAAGGCATTACAATTAACCACTGTATTTCTTTTTTCTTCAGAGCTTTTTAACATAGTATACACTCAATGAGTACCATTTAAATGTTAAGAAAAATCAAACACTTGAAGGTGCGGTTATCATTTGTGAAACAATTTCCTTAATGAACTGAAGTTTTTAACTTTTCTTTTGGATGAGGTTGGATGTCTAGGCTCAGGCATTACAGAATGTGCATAAAAATTCTAAATCCTTCCTCTATCATGTAGTATGCTAACTTGTCTCAAAATGTAAAATATGCTATGTCTATGCATGAGCTTTATATGTTGCTAACTAAAGAAACAAGCCTAATGTTTGCACATATCTATCTGGGATGATGGGGTCTGAAACTTTTGTTTACTTTACTCAAGGGTCTCATAGGAGGAAATGAGTCATTGAAAACCTATAGCCCATGGGCAAACTGATACAGAAAATCTAGATGCAGAGATGTTTGCACAAAGTAGCTAATTAAAGGGAAGACTAACCTGATGATTCTTATAAAAAGTTTCTTTTTCTTAGATTCTAACTTCTTCCCTCTGAGGTGTATATGTGAAACATTTGGCATAGATTTTTAGATACAGCAATCAATCAGCAATTCAAAAATCATGTATGAATTTCAGGCTACTACTTTGAACCATTGAGCTAGTTTATCTCCACCCTGACATTAGCACTTTTCACATCCTGCTGACACATAGCTTAACTTCTAATTTAACATTTATTTTAGTAAATGAATTCACACTGAGATTTTAACACTACACTTTTATGTGGTGGAACACAGTCATAATTTGCACTTGTCAATTATGACTAAATAAAATGCCTTTTTTTGTTATTTGTCTTGGACATTATAAGACTCATTTGTATATCATGTACATTGACAGATAATTCAAAAATATTAAGATTGACTTAGCCTAGTCAACAAACTTCATTGCTTTGTGTTACATAATTCCAAAATGTTAAATTTCCATATATGCATGTCACTTTGAATCCCAGCTACTCATTTGTTTATTTATTATTTATTTATTTATTGTTGGATTTGTGGTTGGAAGCTGTGGCCATATGGCATAGGACACTGTAGATGTCAAAGGACAACTTGCTAGAATTGGTTCTGTTCTTCCAATACATAGTTCCTGGGAACCCAATTTAGATCACCATGCTTTGTAACAAACCTGTCTTCTTGGAAAGCCATCTCACCCATTCCCCAAACCTGGTGATCCGTGTGATATCTTTGCTACAGTCTTAGCATAGATGGTTCCTGATAATTCTAACACTGTAGGAAACTTAGAGCAGATCTTCACTTCAAATACTTATTCTTAATGCTAAGATCTTTTTCAGATGCTTCATTTTACTATTTACAATGGGGGCTAGCACATCACATCCTGTTGAACTACTGGCATTTTCTGTCCAATCCCAAGATTATTGCAACAAATCTCTTTAACTTGTTCCTTAACTTTCTTTGTTTTATTGTCAAAAGGAGGTACTATAATGTGATGGAAGGTTTTTATTCTTCGAGAAAGTTAAATTATTATTTAATCTCTAATACTGTAATTGCCAATGATAATATGTTCTATAAACCTGGCAATTTTCACTGAATTGCTTTCATGTTCATAGAAAACATAACAGATGATTAATGCATAGTTTACTGTGGAACATGGTTTGGAAATTGCTCAAATAACTTTCCGTTAATATCTTCGGTCATAATTGCTAATGGCTCATATAGCTTGCAATTGCTCCAGATCACATTTTCTACAAATATTTAGCAAAACAATAACTAAAATGTACCTTGGCTGAACAATATAATTTATTTTAAGAAAAATATATAACCAAAGGTAATTATGATAGTTTCTAAAAACACAATAATAAGTCTTGCTTTGTCTCATATAATTCCCTGAGAAAACCATTCAGTACACTGTTTAAACACACACACACACACACACACACACACACACACACACATACAAACTATATTTTATTATAATCTATGTATAGCAGTACAATGCATTTATTAAATCACACTACAATATAATGACTTGATGTAGTTTGAAAAATAAGACAAAAAAGAAATTTGCAGGTCGCAAAACTCCATTCCACTTAAAAATAAAAAAAAAGAAGTACTTCTAAGTGGGCAAATGCAAGACATACACTCAGTGTCTAGTATTTGTGTCTAGTTTCTAGTTCAGGAGAGGTTCATGGTATTAAAACACAAGCCTTTATTTCATTTTTTATTTTTAATTGTATTGTTTTAGATTACAGTTTATTTCTAACGAGTGAGAGGAAGAAGAGTTTGGACTTGGATGGATAGAGATTTGAAGAGTATCTGGAAGGATATGGGAAAGGCCAAAATATGATGAGAATATGCTGTATGAGAAAAATCTATTTTCAATAAGAAAAAAGTTAAAAAGCAAGGCCAGCTTTCATAATCACAGCCTCAGAGCAATATCAAAACTGAGGTTTTTTTCAGGGAATGCAAAAATAATGTTGCTATTTCAACATCCAACGTTGAGTTTCCTAATCCAATGGGGTAATGTTAGTTGAGTTTAAAGTATATGGAATAATATCTTTATATTCTCATTCATGACTGAACACAAAGCCACAAAGAGACCTCCTATTTCCTGATGTCCTTTGGTGTCTCTTATTAATCTCATTGAAATTATTAGATGTATTTATATTCAGATCCTCTTCATTGGCTCTGTCTCACACCAATGTCCACTGTCATTTACCTATTGTCACTTTCCTACGGCTGTCTATCATGAAATATAAATATTCTAAGGCTCCTTATTTATTTAAAATTTTGCTCTATTGGAATATTTGTATTCATGTCCCCCTTTTTTTTCTGTGAGAGGAAATAACGCTATCATTACATTCTTATATGCAACTAATGTGTCCACACCACACATTGTGACTTCTGCCTTCAATTGATGTCCATCAAGCATTCAGTAGCTTTATTAATGTTGACTCTGTTAGGTTAAGGGTACAGTGGTGGATCTAGGCCAAGGTATGCTGTTAAGAGATCACTCCTCAACAGATCTGATGCAATAGGTGTATTGGGGGAGCAGGGAGAGAGAAAGGTCATCTCAGAGTGGTGACATGAGAGAGATCAAGAAGACAGACTGGCAGACAGGCAGGTAGATAGACAGACAGAAAGACCAAGAGACCAAGTGAACAAACAAGACAGAGAGAAGGACCAGGTTTGCAGTCAAATTTTTAAAAGGGTGCTCATATTGCATGTGGAAATAACAACTTGTAACTTGGATATGCACCTCACCTGGTGGCTGCCAGCCATACACTAACTGCTGGGAATGACTTGCTAAAAGTTCAAGCTGGCTAATGTCTCATTTACAATAAAGTAGGCTTAGTAATGATTCATAATTGGTTTATTGAACTCTCATTACCTTGGGGGCTCTCTTTTCCTTTCATTGGCTTCTAAAACCTAATTTTGGGAATTTCCTCATATGCATTTGTCAGAGTCATGTACTGGAAAGGATGTTTAGTAAGATAATTCATTAGATGTCTGGGTGAATACTTGCATACATATGAAAGATATTTGTTTACTATTACATTTTGCAAAATTATGTTGGTTGATTTGTTTGTATAATAAAACAATATTTCAGTAACTATATTTAAAAGAAACTAACTACATTTCTATAACCAATTTCTGAAGAAGCTCCAGATTGATTTCCAGAATGGTTGTACCAGTTTGTAATCCCATAGCAATGGAGGACTATTCCTCTTTCTCCAGGTTTTTGCAGTGATCATGCACAGCTTCCGATACCTGATACCTCTGCTTACCATGTGAGTCTTTCCTGAATTGATGACAGCCTCGTGCCTATAAATATGAGAGAAAAGGAGCCATGTACATGACACTTACATTTGAAAACACTTATATTTCTTACTGATAGTGGACAGACCCACCTGGAAGCCACTACCCTTTTCTGCATCTATTTTTTTTTTTTTTCTGTGAAAAACATGTGGCTTCTGACTCTTGTGAAAAAACATAATTCTTACTTTTTTGCTTTCCGACTTCCTTCCAACTTTTCTTTCTGGTTATGGTTAGAGAATATGTCTTCATTTTGAAGCCTAGGAAAAAAGCAAAGGAAGGACATCATAGATGATGAAGACGTGAAGGAGAGAGGTAAGAGCAAGCAAAACCTAAAAGCACATTGCCAAAGGAACACCTTTTGGATAGTCTGCCCAGTTCTTAGTTGGCAGTCTCCTTAACGTTCCATTTCATAGTGTACTTGATCAATCCAGGTTGTTTCCATGTGTTCATTCTGATGTAGATGCACATGAATTTGAATGCAAACTCATTTTCTTACCACTTGATTTTTGAGTCCTCTTGTTTCTTATACAGGGTGTATGTGAAATGTATTTTTCCCAGTGCACTTCTTGGGTAGAAATCTATGTAATATTTCAAAGTTTTGGTAGCATCTTACATATGAAAGTGATTTAGATGAGGTTGAAAATATGACTGCATGAAGTGTTCAAACATGTCTTATTCAATCAGTCCATTGAATGTCTTCTACATTAGATTAGATCATTGATATTGAAACATATCAAGTGAGAACACATGCATTTCCTTTGACATGACAATAACATTTTCCTCTAAAGCCAACAAGTGTGAATCAATGTCAATTGTACATAACAACTTTCCTGAAAACTTAGCTCACTATTTCTCTCATAAAACCATTAAAATAAAAATGATGAAAAGTTAATCTTCTTACACAAACCTACATGTTGCTGAAACTGTATACAAATAAAATATGATGAAAACTGGAATTAGAGAAATTAAAATGAAATGGTTATAGCATTGATAATCTCTGCACAGTTTCATTTCCTCATAAATAACATTTTAAAATATTGATACTAAATATACACATATACCCTTTGAACATACATTTTGTGCTCACTCTCCTTATCAATGCAAGTTGCTAAAGAAGACCATCATATACCTTTAGAAGAAACTACTTAAGCCTCGTTCAGCTAAGGGCAGTTAAATGTATATTGCAATCCTTCTTTAGCTTCATGAAACTGTGTCTTAATCAGACATTGAACATCTGGCTTAAAAAGCCTTAGAACTCCCTTGCAGAAAAGTGTGAAATTAGTGTTTGTCCTATCAACAACTCATACATGGAGACTTAGTCTATGTTCTGGCAGAGAGACAAGAGGAAGCAGAGAGGTATAATGATGAGATAGTATTTTTCAGTCTAAATTAATATGAGTAATTAGAAGGCAGAAACTCTGTAGATGATAATGTTTCAAACTGTTTAAAGAGAGAATGGAAAAATAATAAAGATAGGTGTAATTTTTCAAAACTAATGTTAGAGTGGATAATGCAGTATTAAGTGCAGTTAAATTATTTTGAACACAAAGAAAAATTGTGGGATTCTAAATTTAGTAAAAGAGAATATTAGTTTTGAATTATCTGTTGCTCCTTAAAATATAAATTCAGATAAGCTCTTTTTTTTCTTCTCTCATTCCAAATTACATCTGAAATACTGAAAAGCTTCAGTTTCACAGGTAAAAATATCACCCTTTTCATTATTATTTTGAGAAAACATGATTCTATTAAGTTAGAATTATGATGAGATTATTTGAGATTTTGAATGTTAAATACAGAATGATTTGTAAAACTTGATATCTTAAATTAAGAATTCCAAAACTATTATCCCATACTATTTTCAATCTTTTTGTTGTTGTTGTTTTGTTTTTAGAGACAGGGTTTCTCTGTATAGCCCTGGCTGTCCTGGAACTCACTCTGTAGACCAGGCTGTCCTTGAATTCGGAAATCCGTCTGCTTCTGCCTCCCGAGTGCTGGGAATAGATGCATGCACCACCCCTTGCCAGCACTGTTTTCAATCTTGAAACAAGAAATAGCTATTATATATACTACAGGAAGGGATTCAGCCATGTTTTCACACATGCACACATTTGTAATGCCATGATTTTATGCATGCACACAGTCCCAAGGTCATGATTTTATGCATATATAATCATAACTAGTATGAACATAATTATAACAGAAAAATATCGACAGAAGAAAAACATTCTTTTGTATTTGACTAGGTTTGCATGTAAATTCTAAATTTACTGGTAAATGGGATCTATTTTTTTGTATAATTTTCACACTCCCATTTGTTTCTTCATAGGTGATGAAAAACTGAAGTATATAAATGTATTATGTCACGAAGAAACTCAAATGAATAGAACAAGAATAAAAAAACTTATACGTAAAAGATTACTTTAATAGATGTGATTACTACATTCACTGAAAGTTGGAAATTGGACAAGTTTCAGGTGAGCATGTACCAACAAATCTGAACAACCCAAGCCCGTGTCTCAGAACTCACAAAAAGCCATATATGATGCCTCACATCTGCAATCCCAGTGCTCCTACAGTATCATAGATGGCAGAGGCAGCAGACATGTAAGAGAACTGTGGCGGGCAAGTAAGTTTTCTGTAGACAGTCCAGTGTTTTACATAGCTGAAATGGATGTATCCAGGCCAGGACACTCTTATGAGGGGATGAGTGGTTGTCCTTGGATTACTTCTTCCTGCTTCTGTACCTTCTCGTGTTTGTCACTGCTATATTTCTCCTGTATCTAGCATGGTGTGAATGGGCATTGGAAGACCCTGGCTGCTTATTGCCTGGTGTGATTGCGTCATGGGAGATAGGTCATTCTATTGGACAATTTCCTACAGATCAAACTGCAGACGAACTTTCATATACTGTTTAAATGAATTAATGACCTTATAGGATTCCTGGATTGATTTAATAATTTTTGGAAGTTGGATAGTTGATAAAGATGATTCAGTAGATGATTTATATGATTTAGGTTGTTTCTTTTCCACAAAAATGAAACAAAGATAGAACGAATAGAACTTCCTTCTTTGTAGAAGTGGGCAGAGATGAACAGTAGAGAAGAGTACAGCGAACTTTCATAGACTACAATCACATAGTTGTACTTGTGGAAAGGAAACTATAGATGAGATAGGTTATTGATCAAAGAAACCATTTGCTGAATATTGGTTCTTAGTTCCTCGATCTTATAATCTAAGAATATGATCAAAAATTTTTGCATGTACCATGTACCATAAAAAGGTAGGTTATGAACAAAAGTAAATACTATTAATAGCATAAAATAAAGAATAGATAATTGGTCAGTTTAGCTAAGTAAAGTTTCAAAAAATAAGAGACAAGACAAATGAATACAAATTATCATCAGGGGGTATAGGGGAAAACTAGCTACAACTGACTAGGCTTGCTTAAACTTTGTTAATCAGTGACAAAAGAATTATTGCTTTAAAGTTAGGACACATTTGTGGAACAAAAGATAAATGAGAAATAGTCACTAAGGTGTGGTTTCAAAGAAAGAATATATAATCAGTAATCATGTTATAATTTCCCTCTGTATAATGATTATAATATGTTTTTAAAGACTATATTCTTGTTTGTGGATAATATGTGGAGAATATAGGTATGAAGTAATTTTTTTTTATGTAGAGAATTTTTGTCTCAGTTAGTGTAAAAAGGCTAAGAGAAAAAAATAAAATTGTTGTAGCCATGCTTCATCCACAAAGTGTGTGTGTGTTTGGGTTCTTCTTCTGCTGGCCCTAGAGAATTAAGTTTTGATCCCTCAGAGGAAAGTCTCCTGAGTGAAAAGTTGCCAACTGCACAATGCTCCTCAGTACCTAACATGTAGAAGCTGACCTTTAGCAGGATAGCTCACCTGGAATAGTGGAGGATAAAGAGGCAGAAACAACAAGGAAAACATACCTCAACAAGACAAAAAGAAAATATTGACAACTAACAGCTATCCTCTGACATCCATACATGTCCCAAAGCATGCACATGCTCATACTCACGCGTATCACACATACACACATACAAATAGTAAGTAGAAATATTTTATACACTACTAGTTTTCAGACTACATCTATTATGACATTTTCATTTAGTGTGGATTTGTATATGTATATAGAGACAGTGAAGGTTAGAGGGTTACTTAGGAGAATTGGTTCATTGCTTTTACCATATGGGGCCCAGGAATCAAGCCGCAGTATTCAGGTTTTGGAGTAAGCACCTCTATCTGCTGAGTCATAGAAATAGCCCATAGGAAGTCTTCAATAAGTTGTAAATTGTAAATGGATAACTTACATGCATTGAGGATTTTGTATATAATTATCTAATTTAAGAAACAAATTTATATTCAAATTTATTTTTGAAAAGAGTTATTTATTCATTTTATGTATATGACCACACTGCAGCTGTCCTCAGACATACCAGAAGAGGACATCAGTTCCCATTACAGGTGGTTATGAACCGCCATATGGTTGCTGAGAATTGAACTCAGGACCTCAGGAAGAGCTGCCAGTGCTCTTAACCACTGAACCACCTTTCCAGCCCATCAACTTCATTTTTAAATCTCAGAATTTTGAGAATAATCTTTCTAGAAGAGATGCAGGTATATTCTGGGAGACCACAGCTACCCTGTATTAGCTGTGAATTGTTATTAAGATTTTATTTATGTGAGATGTGTTTTAAGTTTTGAACTTAACAAGTTTTAAAACTTGTTCAATCAACAAGAACCTGTGTCTTTTTCAGGGATTCAACTTAAGCTCTAAGGAAGGAAAATAATTACTGAGCCCTTTGAATAATATTTTTTTGCAATCCCATCTTTAGACAAGACTTTAATAAAAAAAAATTTGTTGGGCAGTTCCATCCTCCTTCAGGTCTGCACCTACACATGCAGTTGCAGATTAGTGCTCTATCCCCCACCCCACAATTCCACTTACCTTCCAGGAGGTCTGATCTAATCTGAGACAAACAGGGAAGACTCACTTGTCCCAATCCCTCCACCTGCTGGGACTCTAGCAAGCTTAGCATTACTGGCCTCTGCAGACCTTCTGGTCAGCACCTACACTGTAGCTCCATTATATTGCAGCTCAAACTGCCTGCATCACTTCTGGGAACTCAGGGCCAACCAACATCAGAGACAATTAGATGGAGATAGGCAAACATATGAACATAGTGAACAGAGCCAGTACACCTTCAGAACCCAGCCCTTCTTCTACAGAAAGCCCAGGATATCTTAATACACATGAAGAGCACAAGTGTGACCTTAAGTCCCATCTCAAGAACACAATAGAGGTCTTTGAAGAGGATAAAAATAATTCCCTTAAACAAACATAGGAAAACACAGCCAAACAGGTAGATGTCCTTAAAGAGGAAACAAATTCATTAAAGATACACAGGAACATACAAATAGACAGGAGAAAGAAAGAAATAAAATGGCTCAAGACCAAAAAATGGTGATAGAAGCAATAAATAAAAGACAAATAGGGGGGCTTGTGAGATGACTCAATGGGTAAGAGCACTGACTG